>RDEW01000039.1:540052-592216 GCA_011109175.1 Dicyema japonicum
TTTACAATCTAGGTCGTCGACTGGCAATACAACTCCAAGTTTGATTTTGAGTGGATCTCATTAACTACTCGTCTTGAAGATTTAAAGTTCGATATAATTTTAAAACAGATTGAAAATTTCACAAAATACAAAAACTTCGCTGATTTTCAAAGCAGTCGAGAATTCGACGGCTTCTCTTGATCAAATGGAAATAAAAATTGCTCAAGTTTAATTAGTCAAAATTTCATTTTAGAACCGAATTGTGGGGTCATTTGAGATTTTACAAATGCACTTTAAACTTTTTGACCAATCACGTGCTGAAACTGTTTTGAATGAGTTACTTGCCACACTTTTATCAATTTGGACAGTCTTTGTTAATTTTGAATGTGAAAAGGTGCTTTTCGATTTATTCGTAGAAAAACGGTTTTTCATGTGAAAATAGAACATTCCTCAAGTCTTCGATTGATTCAACTATTCTTATTGTCATGAAATTATCAGAATCCAGTTTTAGGCCGTTCTTTATGGAGGTTTTATTTATCCTTAACTCTTACTAGGTTTGGTCATGGGCTCTTAATGACCAAGAAGTTACTGAAGAAAACTTGATTAGAATGCTTTACTTTTACAGATTTTGTCGCAGGTTTCTTATTTGAAAATATAAATTAGGCTTTCGGCTGAGTTGAAAACGATTTTTCTTATATTTGTAAATATTTTCCACGACAAGTATGATTAATCTGCTTTTATTTGGACTTGAAAAAATAGGTACTTGTATATCTTATTGTGTTAGATAAGTTTAGCGATATTCATAAAGATTTGTTTTCTTCGATCTTTGACACTCTATTTTTCTGTTTCGCTAATTCAAATCCTGATTTGTTGATCAGATCTTTCAGTTTGACTCAGATTGGTCGAATTATGATAGATTATGTTTTTTTTAATTTTCATGATAGATCTTTAAATCTGATGAAATTGGAGACGCTGTTATAAAGCAGAATTTGATCCCTGCAATTTCTCAATATTTTTCTACTTATGACGATGAAAATGAATGGCAAAGTATTTCTCAGTATCTTCTAACAAAAGCCAAAGAAAATTTTTCTGAAGTTTATTTTTTGTTTTTCATCTTAGAAAAACATTTTCTTGACTTTCGATGTATTGGAGTCCATTTGTCGGAAATTATCTGTTAGATTTACAGTCATTCTTCCTCCAATAGTTCCCTTTGTAGCAGAACGAATGGAAGGTAGTTTTATAATGTTAAATTAAGATCGCAATGAGATTATCTCAAACAAGTGTAATAACTTTGCACTTTTGGTTGAGGATATTTGTGGTGAATCGCTCTCCAGTTATTTTTAACTTTTATTAAATGTAAATTGTCATATTATTTTTGACTATGAAATATTCTTAATTTTACTATTCTTTGTAAACTTTTTATTTTACAAGTTAAGTTACTACATCATCACTGGTAAACTACACATAACATAAAGAGGAAAGGGACTCTTGTCGGTATCCTAGTTATTTAAGGAAAGTCAATTCCTTAAGATCATTGAGATGTGTCTGTCTTAATGAATTGGTGACTGGTAGACATGGCGTTTTCTTAATTTTTAACGCCAATCGTACACGGAATTTTTTTCATTTAAAATTAGTGAAGAAAACGATCTTTTACTCTTCCATTTTTAATACCGGAAGAACTTGTCAAATAAATGAGAGCAACGAGAATTCATTTTATCATATAAACGAGGGAAATCTCTATTTTTTAAACTACATAAGTTACAAATTTTTATTATATTGTAATGACATAAAATTTGAAAAAATAATTAAAATAAAATCTCAGTAAGCCAAATTAAGAATTCGTTTTCATTTTGAATAGATGATTCGTCGTAATTCAATAATTTGTTCAAATTATATGGCGAAAGTAAGGAAGCTGATTCAACAATTCTAAGCCCTTAGTGATAATCAGTTATTGCTACCGTTTCCTCTTACAATACTTAAAGCTTCCCTTAACGAATCGATTAAACCCTTATAGGTTTCTTTAGATAGTTTATTCTTACTTAAATAATAATAAAGTTTTCTTCCGGTCGACATGTATTCTATCGTAAAATAAATTTAATCACCTTTTAAGTTTAAAAGATTCAAAATCGATGCAAAAAACTCATCGTAACTAGCATCGTCATTTAATTTTACACTTTCTTTTATTTTTTGAGGAAATTCTCTAATATCATTATACTTAATTTATAACTGATATAGGACAGAAATAAACTTGAGAAATAAATTTCGTTCTATATAATGTCCATCGTCTTAACTATAAATACCAATCACTTGATAATAATTTAAAAGCTGTCAGACAATTCAAATTCATTCGGTATTCATCGTTGTTAATTAAATTAATATGCCATAAAGCTAGCTTAAAGTTATCATTTTCTACAAGTAGAGCAAAACTAAAAAAAATATAGCGAAAATAAACTGTTCTGTCAAAAACCGAAAAGGACTTGTCGGGCGTTTTTGAAGTAATTCATCTACTGCTGTATCTAAGGTAGTTTGTAATTCATCATAATTATTCATAATCGGTTTGGGAAGTTAATATTTGTTTCTTAACAACAAGTTTATTAATGTTGCCAATCAAACTGTTTTTAAATTTTATAAATTTATTTTAATAAAAATACGATTTTTAAATATAATTATACGGCTACTTTTACATTTAATACAATCCGACCCCGAGACGGGGTAAAAATTCCCCAATATTGATGTTTTCCCCAAAAATGCGGGTCTTCTTAAAATGCTAAATAAAAATATAGAAAAAAATTATTTTTATAATATGTATTAAAAAAGACGAATCATTAGTAAGTCTATTTAAATTTCTAATGATTCATTAGATTTTTATTTTTTGAAAATAAATCTTTCATTTTCATGTTATTTTGTTCTTTTTTCGTTCTTTTAAGAAAATTTTCAGGAGTTTCTCATTTTATTACATTAAAATGCATAGTGAGGGCACGTTCCATATCTTTTATGACGTCATACTCTAATTATCTCGTCTATTTTTATTACTGCTAAGATCATCATAAAATGTCTCTAAATTTTCTGATTAACTGGGCTGTTTTAGTTATCATGTTGTTTTTCTAGTATCATAAAGTTCAACTTCCAAGCACTTTTCAAAGCAATTTCATATTGCTGATTTATTAATTTTTCCCCGGTCAATTTTAAACATGATATTACATGTTGTGATCCATTTTATAGCTTAAACCACAGGATTTTTATCATAATTTTTTTATCATCCAATGATTAAAATTTTTAAAAGCTTGATCACATTGCTATATTAAAGAAGTCGTGTTTTTTGGAAAAAATATCATGTCGATGTTTGAATATTGGAACAAGTATACAAGTTGCATTATCTATGCCTTTTTTGCAATTTTACAAGCAATAAGTGTTAATGCTGGTTCATTTATCGAAAAACTTTTGCATCTCACAGAACAAAAAACTTCATAAACTTCTGTATTTAATTGGTGCCCATTTACTCAATAAAGTAGAGCAGACTTTACATATGATTTCTTCCCTTTTCATTTTCAGTTGGTATAGACTAGTTTTAGAGATGCCATTTTTTACGAATAAATGCATAATTTTACAGATCTGACTGTATTTCCTACACATTCTAATTTTTTTCATTTTGATTTACGAGTTAGTAAGAGTCCTAGAAGAACACGAACAAGATAAGTATTCGGATTTTACCGAAACTCCAAAGTCCCTTGTACTATGAGACAAATTTCTGAAGGTATTTTTAGAAAAGCATTGTTGTTATGCAAGATTTCTCTAAATTTGTTCCCAGCATTAAATGAGCATGCTATTTCGTTACTAAACTGCTACATAGATGTTGTAGAGCTTGAGCCCAAAGAGTATGATGAGATTGATGTTATGATACGTGGAGTACTCAAAGAAAACCACGTTCATGCGCTGGCAGCCAAGAAGGAGACTTTACCTCGTGAGAATTCCACAAAATCTAGGTTTCCAAGCAGGTTATGTATCCACAAAACGAGGTCGGGCTGTATTTCGTTACTAATTTTCCCATTTGGAGGTTTATTACTAAAAGAAATTTCATTATTACTATTAAAATGATGAACTCTCCCTAAAATGCAGGTTTTTTGCGCAGTTTAGGTTTCCCCAAAATGAAGACTGTATTTAGAAAATGCTGCATAAATAATAATTGAATTTGCTCTTCTTGGCTGAACTTAACGTCTGATTATATCGGATCTGACAGTCGTGGGTTCGAATTCAAAAGATAGACTTTTCATCGAAGGTCAATTCTCGTTAAACAGATTTCACCTGTGAGGAAACGAGTCCTTATGTTGTTGGAAGGGATTTCCTACCTTCTACCTGGCAAAATCCACTAATGAAGATTACCATTATGAAAACTCTTCCGCCTAAGAATTAAGTGATGTCTGCGACGGTAGGACATGTGAGGAAAATGGAAGAGGTTGGACCCACTTCTCTACCTCTCTTCCGAAGCAGAAACCTGTAATGGACTATTGGAGGATGTTTATTCTTTGAAATAATTACTTGTAACTGTTTGTGCTGTGCCTATTAAAAATTGTAATAAATAATGGGATAAATAAATAATTTTTAATCCATCGTGCATCGGTTTAATCAGTACTACCTATCACCAGTTTTTCCATCCAATATTAATCTAATCGGGTGCAATTGTCATTTCCGTTCTTTAATGCAAAACGTGACTTGAGAATAAATATTAATAATCAGATGATAAAGCCCTTCGTATTTCATCTCCTTGGCCTTCTAAGAGAAAAAAATGAGTAAGGCACAAGATGTCTTGCTAGCTGCATGATAAACGTGAATTAATCCATTAATTACAATATTTCACGTTTTTATTAATAATAATAATATCAACAATACCAGAGACCACGATCACACAAACTAACTAATCACGTGATCCCAGCACGCTCTAGCAGGTCCCTCATCTAGAGCATGCCGCCGGGAGACAGTTTCCTCGGAGGTGGATGTCTAATGGTTCTCTTTGGAGGAGCATTAGGTGCTCTCTGGGAGTTACCAAAACTTACAGAATCGGTGAACCACATAGCGCCACGCTACTGCTTAAAATTAGAAAACACAAAACGACTTGTTCGTCGGAAAAAATCAATTAAATGTTTTAAATGAAATGTATTTTTTAATAAAAATAAAATTAATTATTTATTTGAAAACGGAATTCTTACTTTCTTTGTGTACTTTATGCTTAGAGATTTATTTTTATTAACGAGAGGTCCATTTCGATATAGAAAATTCTCATTTTTTAATATCGTTTCTAATAAAGAACAAGAATATAAAGAACGCCGTTTATTAGGGTTTGCAATTAAAACTTAAAATAAGATACAATAAAGAACAATTATATGAAATAGCTGCGAACGTAAAAAACTACCCCCATTTTGTTCCCTGGTGTCATAAAGTCGTTGTGATTCCCGAAACTGATTCGAAATTTAAAGCTATTATGGAGATTGGCTTTGGAAATGTAACGACCAAATATTTATCTACGGTTACTACAGAAAAGCCTAATTTTGTTGAAGTTCATTATTTTTTAACTTTTTAAAGTCTCACTGCAATGATTCTGAATTTTTAATAAGTTAAATTGTGTTTGGAGATTTGACGACGCTAAGAATGAGAACCAATGTTATTTAGATTTCATGGTTTGATTTAACTATTTACTATATTTTTATTTTTTAATTTATATTTAAGGTTGTCTTCCATTTCAGATCGGCCTTACATTCGAAAATTTCATCAATCTTCTTTAATGAAGCTAGTAGTAAAATTGTCTCTTCATTCATAACTAAAGCAAATGAATTGTATGGACCTCCTGCTAAATTATAATTCTAACATATGATTTTTATTATAAATAAAAATTTGAATTTTGTTATAATTTACTTTTATGGCCATGGGAAAATTACCTTTTGTACTTCTAAGATGCTTGACTACCTGTTTGTCGGATGAACAAAGGAGAAACTCCACATTGCCAGAGTGACTAACGTAAGAGATTCGCGATGCTATAATTATCAACCCTTCGGAAACATGTCATGTTTTTTCAAAGTAAACGGAGATTTCTCTGTTATCATGGTTTTCCAATAACTCAAGAGACTGGATACAGAATATACTTCGTGAGAGATATAAAATATGAACATACTAGCGGACGCAAGAGAATTTTAACTACTACCAAGCCAAATCATTTTTTCCCAAATTCATGCATGATGTCTCTTGTATAGTGTTAGAGGCAAGTCCTCTGAAGTTGAAAGTTACAATTGTAAACGAATTAGAATAGACAGATTGAGATTACTATAAAACATGTACATTAGAGAAGTCTTAGTGGTTAGGTGTCGGGCTTAAGTGGCTTAGGCTACGGGTTCGAATCTCGCTGCTGTTCACCTGGTGGAAGGTTCCACGCATCTACGATGCAGAAATGGTTTGACGAGTGACGCCGTCATCAGTGAATACTCACTGCGGAACTGGATTTGTCTAGAAAGGACACTCACACAAGAAAAAGAAAAAAAGAAGTGAAGATCATTCCTTGGTTCTACGATTAGTTAAAATTAACTGTTCTTTACTTAAATAAAGTGTGTGTCCTGCCTATGCGGAGCTATAAAATACTATGGCTCTCGTGAAAAGGCTTTATTATTATTATTATTATTAGAGAAGTCTAAACCACTCAATCAACAATAAGTATTCACAACAAATCATTTAAATATTCTTATTTATGGTTTAACATCGAATTAATTTTAATCAATTTAAAAATAATATTAATTAAATTTAAAATGTTATTAAATAAATATGAGTTTAACTGGTACTAATGGTGATGAAAGTAATTGACGATACGGTGACGATAGAAAATTATAAATATAACTTTTCAGAATCTTTAAACAAAATGTTAAATGAATCAAACGAATTAGCAAAAAATAGTACAAGATTACATGAATCTAATGATGCCATGGAGGAATCATTTAAGGATGAAGAAGTATCATACAAAAAATGCAGTGGGATACTAGAAAATAATTTTCAAAATATCTACAAAATTCCTGAATATTTAACTAAAGTTGAGAAAATCTCAAAATATATTAAAGAAATTCAAAATACTGTTAAAGATTTAAAAGCTCGTACAAATGTTTTATTGGCCAACTCTGAAAATAACACTGAAAAAATAAAATTAAGTCAAGAAATGGAAAATAAGAAAATTCAGCTAAAACAAGAAATGGACAGAGAACATGATATTTCGATTACAATTATTCCCGAAAAACAAGTAAACTTTAACCTTAAAAATAATCAAAAATAATTTATTTTTAATAAATAACCGTATTTCTTAATTAACTGATTATAAAAACAAAAATATAAATAAATTTTCCCTTGTATTGCACAGAAATTGGGACCGTGATGAAGAATTTGTTCCTTCTTAACATTAAAAGTACAATATTGGAAAGTAGCTCTTATTCAATGCTAACGCTTTAATGTCTCGCTAAAGTTATATTTGTTTCAAATAACAGTTGGATAATTTATAAAAATGAGGTCAAGAAAGAATTAAAAATTGAATCCTATCCTAGTAGTTAATCGACATGAAGGTTAAAGATGAAGACTTATCTCTATTGGACTAAATGTCTATTTTACTTCACGGTGGATAAAAAACCTTGTCTTAGTTCTTCTCTTGCGAATGGAAGTCCGAAGTTCTCTACAAAGAACTTGTCAATCACATAGGGTTGTAGTTCGAATCTAGTCCATTCCAAAAAATTGGAAGATCACTTATTCTATCCCTGTAGTTAATGGACATAAAGGCTTAGGTGAAGATTTATCTCTATTGGACTAAATATCTATTTAATTCATGGTGGATAAAAAACCTTGTCTTAGTTCTCTTCTTGAGTATAGAAGTCCGAAGTTCTGAACAAAGGACTTGGAATATCAATTTTCAAAACCTGTTTGGTTTTCGAGAAAATATAAAAGACTAACTTTATTCTCGATTAGTCTTTTTAGTGATATTGATTATCAATAGAGCGTTTGAGCATTTATAAAATAACTATAATTCTCATGTTTCATTCAAAGCGAACGATTTAATTCAGCTCCTTCGAATTTTAGACTGTACAAGAATCGATTTCTAAATTTGCTACATAGTTCTGTAGCTCTGTTTCATAAGTCAACCATTTTTATACAAACTATAAAAGTACAAAAAGTCATATAAATATTAAAAGATATTTTATGCAATGGAAATACGTCTTTCCATCCTTTACAGCTTATTTATCTGGCTGACACTCGACTATTCAAGTACTCCATGGAAATGGACATCTCTAGTTTTTCCCAATAAAAGCTATCAATCATCCAAGACGCCACCAACAGAATTTCGACTCTACGTTTCTTGAGCAGTTCTAATAGAACGACAACGAAAACTAATAAGGAACCAAGATACCAAGCATCCTCCTATAAATTCTCCCTCAAACGCCCTAAAATCTCCAAAACAAGGCTGATGCTATGCAAAAAGTACCTTAGTCTTAACCGGATTCGGTTTCCCAATTATCAGTCTGGGATTCTTTCTCAAAATGAATATTCTTATCTTTCTATTCCAGTGATCCTAGGGATATAAAATAGTTAGTTACTCCAGTCACACTAACGAGTAGCAGGCCAGTTGTCTTCAGATACCCAGCAACAATTGGTGGACGCTCTCATATATCTCTCAAAGACAGTGGATGTCAAAGTCTGATAAAACCTTCCAAGCAGAGTAGTTGCTTGTAAGCGTTGGTTATATATGAATCCGAATTAATTTTACTTTGAAAACTCCAGAGCGAATCTGGGAAAGAAAAAACGTAGTTCTTTTCCTTGACTAGTTTTAGAAGATTGTATTTTTGGAGGAGTAAATCAAATAAAACGTTGTGATCCGGCGAACGAATCGCACTAATATGGTTTTAGATTTTTTGATGTCAGGTAGAGAAGGCGGAATACTATGAAGTTGGTTAAATGGTGATGATTTCATATATTGATTGACTGAAACAATGATGACCAATGGTAAAAAGAAACGAAAATTTCACCCAAAAGCTAAATAACTAGTTGAAAAAATTTTCGAAAATGATCATGTGAAATATACGACGCACAGCCAAAGATACCTTAGTGTAGTAAAAAGTTGTGAGACTAGTAAAATTCAACCCCAAGCAGTTTTGGAATCTTACGAATGGTAGTTTCACCAAGAAAATACAAATGGAAGTTGAACTGTGCGGTCCGTAGTAAAGAGTGTGACGCTGGACTTTGAAGGAGAACTAATGGTAGGGTAATACACGTAGCAGTTCGACATTATTACTATTATAAGCAACAACATAGAATCGTGTCGCGTTTACATGATCCGAGATACTAGTCTCTCCGACCATCTCGTATTTGATGCCAGACTCCGCAGACTGCTGAGGTCTTCACTGTTCCTTAGTGTTCTGTTTACTGGTCTCAAATCTCCATTAAGGACTTCGGGAAGCGTTATACGTGGACGGTCTCGGAACTTTTTACCAGACATTTCCAAGAATTCTTCCATGATGTTTGTTGGCGTATCTCGCTCCATTCTTATAATATGACCAAATAGTTTCCAGCGCATCCTCATGATTAGGGTGCTCAGAGGTCGAGAGGAGCATCTTTTGACCAAATTTTTCACTCCTTACATTTAATCCCAAGAGAGACAGAAATTGATTCCTATGAAATAAGCCGAGCCTTTGTCCGTCGGTTTTTGAGAATCCCCAAGTTCCAGAGTTATACGTAAGCATCAGTTTCACGAAAGCCTCATACAATCTGACTCGGAATTTATTTATTTATTTATTAACCCCGGATACACCGAGAAAGAAGTTAATGTAATTAAGTGTATCCAGTTTCCACTTCTACAGAAACAGAGTCCATCCGGAATCAGCATAAAGGGTAAGACGTCCATTACATGCAGTTGTGGAAACCCCTCCAGTGGAGTGGGGAAGAGCAAATGATCCTTTTTCATGCCGGCATGGCACTGGGCGTCGCCTAGACAGGTGGATCACATGACGCCACTTTATTAGGAGGAGAGAGGAGGAACAGACAAGCAAGCAGAAAATTTAAACCAATTAACAACACAGCACCACATGGCGCCACGCAGCATCACATCTATAAAATTAATATATCCTGACTCGGAATGATTGGCAGACTGGATGTCTTTGGATCCATCCTTTCAAAAGCTGTTAGAAAAATTATTTTAAAGCAAAATTAACATTTGTATTTTTAATTATTTTAAATTTATATATTTAACGTGTTGTTATGATTGAGGAATATCAATTGGACGAAACATCACCTACCTACTATATTTCTTATATTCGTGGATTAAAGGATCCAATAAATTTATATGAATTAATGAACGAAAATCTAGTTTTGATAAAACCAGAATTAGTAATATTTTTATGACAATTAGATTTACAACAAATTTCAACTTATAATAGCTTGCCTTTCAGCTTCACTAAGGAAAAAGTCGTCAAAATTAATTACAAAGTCATTTTCAAGAGAGGTTTTGGTGAACCTGTCGATTAAACGTAAAGTAGTTCTTTATAAATTTAAAAATCAGATTTTTGATGCAATCAAACTATTTGGGTACGAAAATAGCGACAACGTCCTTATATGCTCTACTAATAAGAATTTGTTAATCAATTGTCTCAGTACGATCAAAGGAGATTATACGTCGACTGATAAATTGAGACAATTCTGTTCGTTGACAGAAATTTATAAAGTTTTTTTTATGTTTTAATTTAAGATCTACAATATCGACAACTATGAAGCTATGGATGAAAGGGATATCTCCTCCTTGATTTTATCGAAAATTGCTATTTTTAATTTATGATTATTTGTGTGTAATTGATTCAAAAGATGGATTTGGTTTTATCACTTCAATTTTTTTTCAATTCAAATTTATTATCAGAAAAATGAAGCGAATCATACACCAGTTGCAAAGAGAAAGTGAGCATCATCAAGAACAATAGTAATTCCAAAACGTTCACGGAACCGGATCTCCCAGTCTTGACGAGATTGTACTTTTAATCTCTTGGAGAACACTTATAGTAGCATTTCCACCACACCAAAGTCTCAAACGAAATTGAGACGAAGGGCAAATGGTCCCGAAGTGCAGAATATTTATCCAACTTCCTCTGTTCTGCAGAGTCAGCGGCAGGACATTCTGAGTTTGTAGTCGAAATCATATTTGTCGAGGAAAGAAGTATCAACACAGGTTACATCCAACACGATAGAGCGTCCTTATGCGAATGGAAAGATCGTCAAGTCCAACTGGTTCGATGATGGAAGAGAAACCAGCAGCTTCATGACCACGTTTAATATATTATTTAGGGTCACGGTCCTTGGAAAATTTTCCAGGGTTTTTCTTGAATGAAAGGGGATGAATTCCTATCGATCAATTATCTTCCCACGTTGGCATCTGTGAGCTTCACAAATAGTCAAACCAAGGCGATATGAATTGCCAACGTGAAGACTCTCATTGTCTACCAAAGAGATTGGGGAGGCATCCAACCAACAATCGCTATCATTCATGCATGCTGAACGAAAGCAAGTCAGGAGTTGTGGTTATAGGATTTTTCTGAATTCCAAATAGATCGGGAGTTTACCACTGCCTCCAGCCTTGACTGTTGAACCGAACATTGAGAAAATTATCTACTAAGGACTTTAGGTTGAATTGCTGATGTTTATGATGTCCCAGCCCAAGAAGAGCGGCGAGCATCCTAGAACGAATAAAAAATTTTTAGCATATAGAACGCGATATGTGAATCAAATATCCTCAGTTTCTTGGATAGAGAACGGAACAAAGGGTCCTTAGACCCTCGTCAGCAGAACGAGCCCCGAGAAAAGTTGTCCAAACGATACCCCAGGGAAGACATTCATTATAATTTAATTACTAGCAACGCAGTTCTCTTCGCTCAGATCAAGCTAACTCTTCTAAACAGTGACATGCTCAGCTTGTCCCTGACCCAGTATTGATCCCAAACTTTTATTTTAATATTTCGATCTATTCTAACTCAAGGACCCACCCACATGTGAACTATCATGTCTTGGAGGTCCTCAACCTTACTTTATATCAAGTTCTCACTTTAGCTTATTTGGAACCATCCATAAAAATTTCCTTATGCAACGAAATCGATTGCAGACAAATGGGCACGATAATACACTAACTTACTAATTTATAAATAAATTATTAGCAAAATACATGTAATTATACCAACTATCATCCTATACAGCCAACTTCTGAATCTTGATTCACCAAATTCTTTTAATTTTTCTCTGATAAAATTCCTACGTGCCTCAGAACCTCGGGTTTTCGGTATCTAAAATTTCCTTCCCTCAGAACTTCGGATTTTTGATGTCTTCTGAATTTGTCGCTTCTTCTATTTTCACAAGAAGAAAGATAAGATTCCATCTTTAAATTTTGGTTGAAAATTATTCTGACGATAACTATCAGTTAATTGACTAAAAAAGAGTTGTGTTAATGGCATCGGTTTTTTGTATTAAATATCCTCATTGTCTCATAGGGAATTCAGTTTAATACACATTGGTGAAATTTTCAAGCTTGAATCCTTAGCAGTTTAAAAACCTTGAAAAACTCTGATATATCAACTGCTACATGGTGACATCATAATTCGGTAGTTTGAAGAATGAGAGACGAAGATATTAAAATTTAGTCTCTTACTCGGTAGGACTAAGATTTTTAAATTACTAACACGAGTGTTTTGAAAATTAGTTCTTAGTAATTTCAATAAGAAATGTTAAAATATACCAGTAATCAATGAACGGAAATGCGTTTTCAATTGAGAGCGGATACCCTTGATTTATAAAAACATTTAGCTTGTTAACTATTCGTGTTAAATAATATGGGGACAAACAAATTATTAGTGATAATAGTACAACAATAACGTATAATTAATAAAATGAAGTCAGAAAGGCAGCGCGATAGCGAAAATCACCCGAATGCGCAGAAATCTGACCTCCTCTAAGTCGATTCAGAATAGGAATTAAAGTTAATAAATATAAAAGAATTCAAAACTTTATTCATTTTAAATTACATATTATTATTATAAGCACGTACGCGATGCCAAGATCAAGACAAAGCATGTGCAACACGAAAAGTTAACAATCTAATTAACATAAGGCACTTTCCAATCCTCCTGAGATCTTCATCTAGGATTACCGGCAGTGTTGTCATCGGCCGGCGCGGAAACGCAGAGCCTCTAAGATAAAATACTCCTCCATTGCTATGTTGGCAAGGGTCCCCATTAAATTACATATTTTTAACTAATAAATAAAATATGTAAGTAAGGTTAATATAATTATAAAATGTAATAAAAAAATTCACAATATATTGGTCGGTTAGTAAAAAACTCAAAGCCATAAAAAAATTCCTGATCGACCGTTTTCATTTTTTTGCAACTTCAAAAAAATTTACTTTTCATTTTTAGAAGAATTATTATTTTAATATAAATTCTAAAATTTAATTATATGATGCTCATTCTAAATACTTAACTTTCAAGTAACATTAAAAAAATTTTACGTAGGAAAGCACTGCAGTGCTTATTGATTTCGTCTGCCGGGATATGGATACGCTGGAAACTATACTAAAAGTGATCCCTCAAAGCTTGGAGGACTGGCCCCTGGTAGTAAACTCAGACAAAACAAAAAGAACTAGCATATCCCGTTACACGACGCGAAAAACAATGGAGAACATGCAAGAAAGTTGGATCTCTCTTAGGGGACTCTGAGGACGTTATTCACAGAAAAGTTCTGGCGGTTGCTTCTTCAAAAAATTGTGGGCGATTTGGATGTGATGAAAGTACATAGGCACTCGCCTTCGAATTAGGTTGTACAACTCTTTTATCGAACCAATTCTACTTTATAATGCGGGGACCTAGGGCTTAACTACCAAAGAACTGGAAAATCTCACTCTTTCCACAGGAAACAACGGGGACTTCTTCTGGGAGTCTACTGGCCAAAACGGATAACCAACGACGAGCTATATAGAATTACTCAAACAACAAAGATTGGGAATAAAGTTACTTGTGTAAAATGGCAGCTCTTTGGACATATCCTAAGAGCTTCGAAACTGGCACCGGCCAATCAGGCCATGGAATCATACATTTTTGTATTTAACAAGACAACGTATCGAGGTCGACAAAGAACAACGTTTCCGTCGACGCTCGACAAAGAACTCACTTGCATGAAAACAGGAAAGGATCTGGATGATCTGAGGGCGGTTGCCAGAAACAGAGGAGGGTGAAAAACGACTCACAGCGCGTGTCCAGAGATGCATGTCAAAAGTAGAATCTCAAATTAATCAACTTTTCTGGTTCCGCAGACATTGAAATAATAATAATAATAATAAAAGCACTGCAGTGTTGGTTCAAAGACAATAGAAACCTTTCGAAAGATTTTCGGCAAACAACATCATCCACTTCGCTGCAATTTCAAATATGGAAATTTCGAAAGTTTGTTAGAAAGCAGTTTTAATTCACTTTAGTTTAATCTTGATATATTTTATGATAAACATTTATCTAATTTTGTCTGCCAATTACTGTTATTACACAAACCGTATGCATTCACTGGTATTATGTCGCGAGCGCAATGAGCGACCGAGCGCTACGTGCGACCAGTCAATGTCAATCAATCAAATTAATGTCAATCAATCAAATTTTTTTCAAGATTAAGAATAATTATTTTTAACAGCTATTAGTGACTACATTCAACTTCTTAAGTCTTTTGAATGTATTTTCATTACCGATCCATCACTATTTTCCACATTGACAAAATTGTTAGACAATTTTGCAAAAATAGTAACTGGATCCCCATACGGATGTTCGAACTTTGTTAATTAGAAGGATTCGTCATAATCTTTTGAATGCGAGCCTTTTAAGTAATTAAAAATTGAATACAATATCTTCAACATCCAAAACATATTTTGAGCGATGTACTCCCATTTTCCTATTCATTTTCTTATAATATGAGACTCCAAATTAATTTTAGGAAAATTAAACTCAAATTCATCTAAAAATATATTTGAATACAAAACCTTTTCTAAATGTTTCTATGTTGTCTCGTTCAGTATTGTTTTTTTACTAAGTATTAATCCTGGAATCCCACGATATCTTTGGAACGGACTAACTCCTACGAAAAAATATAGGAAACAATTTACCTGTAGATAAGTGAGGCGTTTGATTATACAAAAAACAGCTTTTCGAATGTATCTCACCAACTCCTTTTCATTATCCAAACTCATCATTTTTGACAAGCTTCTTGTGATCTTCTGGTTAAATATCTCCACAAACCCTTGACTTTGGGGATTGTTGGGTCTTCCATGTATTTGCATAACTTTGTCATATGACAATTTTTGAATTCTGTACCATTGTCGGATTGTAAATATTCCATAAAAATTTCTTCTAGTTTATGGGCCACTTCATTTCCACTTTTATTCACAAGATTTTTCGTAAAAGCACATTTGGAATAAACATCAACAACAGAAAGCAACCAAGAGAAATGATTATTTTGATCTTTAAATCTATAAAATAACATAAACTTTCAGACCTTTTAAGATCAATCAGATCGACTTGAAATTTCTCATTAGGCGCATCGGAAACAATATGAGTTGAATCATCATATTGTTTTCGTGGCACTGAGAATTTTTTTTTCCAAAAATATTAAAATTTTTTTGGAAAAAAAATTAATAAAATTTAAACAATAGAAGTCAGGTAGTTGCCGCCCTCACTGCGTGGATGTTCCCTCTCAAAATTGCGAGCGAAATTCGCTCAAATAGCCAGCGGCGTTCACGGGGATCTCTGTTCACGGAGATTTTCTTTCACAAATGTCCGACTTAGAATTGGCAAATATTGTGTGATTTTTGACATATGACATTAATTGACACATGATTTGTTGCGGGTTGTGCATGGTTGTGCGTTGTGCGCGCGACATATTACGAGGTAGACTGGAGGATATTTAATTTTAGAACATTTTCATTAGATCCATCCCCACGTGGAACATATTCCGAATTAAAAAGTTTCCTTGAACAAAGTGAAAACAACTTTTGAAGACTCTTTATGACACAACGTCGTGAATTTGCCAAATTACGAATTTTCAAATTGGCCTTTCTTAGGGCAAAAATAATCGAGTCGACGTGGTCATTAACGGATATTAAATTTTCATTTAAAATTCTTGAATTAGCAACAGATCAATGTGATTTTCTTTCACAAATGTCCGTAGTTCGAGTATCTTGTTCCTGATTCCATTTATGTTTAGTTAGACTATTATGGCTGGTCAAGGGTTTGCCTCAACGTCTCCGCAGCGGCGCAGGCCTTTCCTTATTGGTCCACCGTGAAGATAGGGGAAAGTGTGGTTTTTTTTCCAAATGCCAGCACGTCGTCGGCGAGCCACATGACATTTTTTTCCAAATGACAATTTTACAAAAACTTATGTAGTTGTAAAAAGATATTGTTGAAAATATGTACAATACCCCTTTACCCACAAAAAACTCAATCTGCAGGCCTTTTAAATATCGCATAATAATGTCTGCTTTATTCTCCGTCATATTAATTAAACACGACCATCAACAAAGCAAAGAAACATACTCAAACCTTTATTTTAAATTTAATAATAATATTGTATCATTAATATAAATAATTTATTACTGAGCGTATGTGAATTTCATGACACCCTGATAGTTGGGTCAAGTGTGTTTGCTAGGAAGCATGCCATAATAACGACCGAGAAAACACGGGCAACTCACCTAGGCACTATCAGACCTTTTTTGTCTGCTAAGATGTCGATGACGGTGTGCTAATAAATGTGAGGGCGTTGATCGAACTACGAATTAATAATTTGTATGAAAGGATCAGCTTAAAAAGTTTTCATAAGGTCCTCTTCGGAGCATTGGATAACCCACACGTTGACCTTAAGTCGTCGACAATTTGACTAAAATATGGTGACAACTCACCTTGATCGGAGGCGTTGTACACGTATATGCAAGACCGCAATATTTTTTTGGGGTGATCAACAAATACGTGTCCCCATTGTAACTCAAGGAGCATGTCGGTTGATCATTTAGTCATTCGGTGTAGACCCATGCTCTGCCACGATTATTTATACAGTCATAACGAGTAGTGCGGAGTATTCATATTCTACCATGCAATAAGTATAGTATTATCCACACCAGAAAGTTGCGGACTCATAAGGTGGAGTCTTTAGTAGAGAACATCAGGGTCCAAATCAAAGTAGACAGTGTTATACGAACCTTGGTGCTAGTCAAGCACAATAAATCTGACATTGTGGTACACGATAAGGAGTCTGCCAAAATCCTTATAATATAAGTTGGTATTACGTCCAAGACATTTGCAGACTGTTGAGGCGAGGAAAAAAAGGAAGTATGACTTGCTTGCAAACGAGATGAGTCAGATGCTTGGTTGCAAAGTTCTCGTTATTTCAATAGTAATGACGTGGGAAGAAATTCCAACAAAGTACGACAAGGGTTATCTAAAACAGTTAGATAGGAGCTTCAGGCCTATATACAGTCCACTTTTTTAAAGCAAACACTAGAGATCCTTACACTGGAATATAAGAGGCAAAGCTCTGAGGGCTCAATTGGACAAGGCGCTCTCGGAGCTGTTTCAGCAACCAGAATCGAACTTGCCTTAGGTGACAGACGAGGAAAATTGTTGATATATTGACCATATGGAAACATCACGGCGCTTTTAATAACAGTCTACTGCAGAACCTTTACCAATATGGTCGTACTTCCCTGGACTGAGTAGTCGCTTATGTCAACCGCACTATCTTGGATGATTATTATCTGTGTCTAAACGCCACTTAACTACGCCGGATAATATGGAAGTTTGGTCCTAGCTAAAGAAAGAAATTGACTAAAAAAGTATGTCCGGTTAACTCAGGATAAAAAGCTCCGTCTGATGAAAACCTCTAACGGGCATGACAAAATCCAAATCTTCCTAAAGATTCTTGGTGATTATGGAATCTCCGTTGATTAAAATACAACAACCACTTAATCAATAAAAATTCTATCCCAGGCTTGTGGAAATTTGCACTCCTCCTTCCAATTCTGAAACCCGGAAAGACGAAGAAGGACCCAGCTTCATCGCGTTACATTGTTCGATATCGAAAATCCTTGAGAGGTTGGTACTCTCTAAAATCAAAGACTTTCGGTAGTGACATTTCAATATGGATTCAAAAAGGAGAACTTTCTACATTAGTCAGACATCTGAAAACCACGATGCTTCATTGACGTCCACAAGGTTTTCAACACACTGTCGAGGAAGATTCTTACTTGGAAAAAATCAACAAGAATCTTCGGAAAGCTTAAAGACAGTCAAAATATTTTCCCCGGTTTTTTCTTAATGATGTTCCCCAAGGATCTTCATTGTCCCCATTTTTATTCAATCTATTCATGTTCGATCTCCATACACCGGAATCCGAAAAGATATTCTTCTCACTTATGCTGACAACATTTCATAGCTTCACACGATCGAGACATCCAGACTGCTATTCCAAAATTGGAACGGAATCTGGATCGTCTTAACGAATGTTTATTGAAGAACCGTTTGTCGAACAGTACTGAGAAGTCCGCCACAAATCTTTTCACATAAGACAAGAGATTGGGAAGGCAGAAAGTCGAATTAAAAGCGAATAACGACGCTATCCCATTCAGCAGGTCTCAAAAGATCTTTTGGCGATTTTTGACGCGCAAATTCATTCTTGATTTTTGAAATCGCTACTTGCAGCCTCTGATCCATTGGTAAGAAGATTTTACATTCCTTCCCAGCATTTTCTTCTGACCAGTAAGTCGATCACTCACGGGAGATCTGATTCTTAACTTTATATTTATTTGTTATTCCCCCTTCTCGGAATTGCACCGGAATTTTGATGATGTTGTTTGCTGGAAATCTTTCGAAAAATTGTTGGCGTTCTCAAATTAACATAACTGCTAGTGTCTGTTGTCCAGACCCTCACTTTAAAGTGGGACCTGGTTCGACGCCATTCCAAGCAGAGTACTCTGGACTTTTATTTACGACGACTCAATTCGAATCGTCTCTCATTGCGACTTGGACTGAAGATCTATGTGCCACATCATTGTAGATGCGGTGATCATATATGACAGTTTTGAACTACGTCTACTGCTGTGATAGAATAGCACCAGCACGGTCCCCTGACGCAAGGTTTTAAAGGAAATCATTCAAAGGGTTTTGAAAACGGAGGATTTTCTCTCAGTACTCGAACCCAAAGGGACGTGTAGACGAGATGGGAAACGTCCTGGTTAAATGAACATCTTTCCAGTTGTTGCCAAAAAAAATCTAATCTTGGAGCGAATGAATTTTTAAAGAAAAAAATTCGGTAACCTAATCTCAGCATTTTCAGAAAATTTTCTCAAACAATGTTAGCTATTCGAATGGATTTTCTTCGCAATCCTGAAGGGGAATAACCGCGCAGTTAAGGCTAATTTTTTTCATTTCGCTTTATAATTTTATTTCCTTTTGTAATAATTAAATTCTCAAGATTATAGAAGCAGAGTTTTTCAAATATCACATATAAGTTCATTCAGAACAAAGGGGAAGGGAAGAACACTTCCAGTTTTTTTCAGTTATGGGAACACCTCCAATGAAGTGGGGTAGGGGAACAAATGATCCCTTTTCGACCATCCTGGCACTAGACGTTATCTGAAACAGAAAGATAACTTGACTTCACTTCAGTAAAACAAGAGAAAATAAAAAACAGAGGAAAGAAAGACAAACCTTTAACCAAGTAATCAGTGGGATAATCGAATCCAGGACCAATCGTAATTGCAAAGCTATTTTTAACTTTATCAATATCATTAACATTATCATAGGAAAAAATGTTTAATATTCTAATTAAGTTCCCACATGTGCACGAGACTATCATCCAGCCATTCACACGATAAGATATATGTGATTGATGATGTATATGAGTATTAAGAATACAATGATAAAGAAGATACAAAATATGAAGAAATTCTTTATGGCGAATCCTTTCTGAATAGAAATCAATATTTCGGTGAAAAACGTAGAAAATAATTTTAAAAAAATTAGACGATTTGAGTGTAGCCGAACTTGAAAAAGTTGTTGGATTTCTTAAAAGTGACAAAGTTCGAGATATTATGTGTCTAACAATCTCAAAAGAACGAAACTATCCTGAATGCTATTGTCAACTATTGAGGACGTACTCGGAATACGAATCTTCGTCGTTGATATTTATTGCCGGGGACTTTAACGCTAAAGTTGGGATGCGACGCAGTGGAGAGGAATCGTTCATCGGCAGGCATGGACGGGGTGGAGAAACACCCCGGGAACACTACTGGCCAATTTCTGTCAAGCGAATGATCTTTTCATAGGAAACACTGCCTTTATGCACCCAGCTCGCCACAGGAGCACATGGACTGGCCATAGAACGAACTCGGAAAACAAAAGTGTCAATATTTATAATCAAATTGATTACATCATTTGTCGGACCAAGGACAAACACCTACTGAATGATGCCCGTTCTTATGGAGGGTCGATGATAAATAGTGACCATAAAATGGTTATTGGCAAGTTCTCCTTGAAGAAATACTACATTGGCAAAAGAACCTGAGTCTAAGCAAAACGCTACCACCTTACCATACCCATGTATATATGACTGAGAAGCTCTGGTCTCAGCTGCTGCTGGTGACAAACTACCAAAAACATATAGAGAACCACCTATATACATTGCCAGCTAATTATGACTATACAAGACCTATGGGATCAGACCAAAAGCATTATTTGCCTTGCCGCAAACACCCACCTTGGAGTGAGACGGCAGACAACCGGAAATATGTTCACTTGGCCATCCAGACTCCTTATTACTGGCAAAACAACAACGAGAAATATGGATTACGAAAAGTTCTTGCATCTGTTGCTTTGGACCGCTTAAAACATCCTGCAGGAAATTACCTATCAGCATGCCATAGTGGATTTCGTGAAGGAAGGTCGACAGCGGACATTCTGTGGAGCCACAGGTGGCGGTGTGCAACGGCTCAAAGATACAAAAATGCCACGACCATCCTGGGCATCGACATGTCAAGAGCTTTCGACACCATTAGCCGACACAAGCTAATGGTTGTCCTTCATCAATTTGTGGACCAATCATTGCTACGGATAATCAGAGTACTTCTCTCAAGTACTGAACTGTCAGTCCGAATTGGGAGAACTCTATCCCGACCATTCAAAACTACAATCGGCACTCCTCAGGGAGACTCCCTCTCCCCCTTACTATTTGTGATATATCTCGAAGCTGCACTAAAGGATCTAAGAACTTGCTATGAAGGAAAAATAAACGAAGTCGTATACGCGGATGATGTGGATTTTATATCCGAGGATACAGAAGCTCTCACACATCTGCTGGAAAATGCACCGGACAAACTGGGGGAATGGTTCCTCATCGTTAACCGGGCCAAAACGGAAATCACGGAAATCAAAAGAATGGACAACATCCTTAATGAACGTTGGCGACATGTTAATAAGCTTGGATCCCTACTGGGGGACACAGAAGACATCATCAAAAGGAAAACACTTGCAGGAGTAGCAATGCGAAAACTCAAAAAGGGATGGCTGAAAGGACTAGATGTCAATCTGCGGATACGCATGTACAATGCATTTGTGAAACCGATACTGACATACAATGCTGGTACTTGGGCCTGTACAGGTGCGGAATCAATGGCTCTCGATGGGTTCCACAGAAAACAGCTTAGAGTATTATTTGGCATGCAGTGGCCAGCCAGAATCTCGAATACCGGTATTTACAAAAAATGCAAGAGTAGGCCTCTAAGCCTGGAAATCACTGACGCCCGGTGGAGACTGTTTGGTCACGTACTACGCATGGATCTTGCTGCCCCGGCTAATGTGGCGATGGAGGACCATTTCATGTTCGAGGGCAAATGCTTCCGTGGCAGACCAAGGATGACCCTACCTATCATGCTGCACAAAGACCTCCAAAGGATGAAGAAATGCCTAAAGACGGGAGACGATCTGGACATGCTGAGATCGACTGCGTGTAACCGTGGAGGATGGAAGAGGCTAACTAATAACATTGTTTCTTGTATTGCACATGCTTTGCTATAACTATTATGGCAAGGCGATAAGTGCTGTAATAATAATCCTGAATGCGTAGAGATTGGCACATTTTTATCTCATTGTCATCTGGCTGAGTGAATCAGTCTTCGAACGATGTTTTTATTAAATGTGATTTACATACACTAAAAATATTAATGACAATGATATGATCGTAAATAAAATTGGCGAAGGTCAGTTGTGGATTGTTATGGAGATTGAGTTTATCGTTTCTATGATTTATTTTTATATTTTTAATTTAATAATTACTATCGGAAAAATTCGATCCAATTTCTAATTATAATTTGATCCAACCAGCAAGAGAGTTCCCAATGGACGGCACTTCCTTCAAGTACGAACATGCAAAGACTTCTGAAGGAGGACGGGATCACCTGAATTTTTTTCATTCTGATGGTGGTTTTCTGGTTCAATAATTTTAATTTAATCGTATCTCTTTAATTATTATCTAGATCTTTTAATATGGATGTGACCTCTCGTTTCACTTCTAATGTTGATGGATGAAATGATGAACTCAGGCGAATTTGGATATACAAAGTTTCAGAACGAAGAAGCTTAGGCTAGAGTGTGCTATGAGATACACTAACTTCATACACTAAACTTGGAGGATCATCTATTAGAAGATACGAATATATAATGATCGCTGCTGTGATTCTATGTATTTTGCTAATTATAATTTGAAAAAAAATTTCAAATATAACTAAGAACGTCTGGTTCTCTTACGCCTGCGATTTTGAGTCGTCTAGGGAATCGGATTTCTACACTAACAGGAGATACCCTTGAGCGCTTCTGGATATTTGAACGAACCTCACTCGCCATCACAAGAGAGAATAACAGGGCGCCTACTGCATGACCTTTTTGTTTATTTTATTCTGTTTTAATTAATAAAATGTAAAAACTAAGAATTGACAAATTTCTAAGCGAAATGTTAAATCTTTATTATTGTAAATGTCAGTTTTTTTTAATTATTTGCTCATTTTATTCCATTTATTTTTTGTTAATTTTAAAGAGACCTATAAATAAAATAACTATTACAGTAGCGATTCCTGCCTTTCTTTCACAATCTTGACATTGTTTTGTCTTTTCTTTAAGTTCTTTAGTTAATTTAACATAATCCATTATATCAGGAACGATATATTCTTCTAATTTATTCGTCATTTTTTCATTGAGTGTTTCAGCATTATTTTTTTCCTTTCAAAAAGTAATAAAGGCCACCTTTATTGTCTCTGTGATTTCATGTTGCACTTTATTTATGATTTCTTGTTTCTGTGCAATTTGTTTCTCTAAATTTTGATATTCGTCTGCAGCTATTTTTAATTTTTTCTAAATTATTCAAAACTTAATTACTCTGTAATTATTGAGATTGTGTAAAGTTTTTCCACTTAGAACTTTGAGATATAAAAGATCTTGATTTTTTTCATCGATTTTATTTAAAAATTGAGAATTTTCAATTTTTAATTGCAAAAAGTCAACTTCTTGTAGAACTTCACCAGTTTCTTCTTTCTAATTTTATACTAATTTTTCGACCTGTCGCAGTTGTATTAAGAGTTTGTTACATTGACTTTTAGCAGACGATTTTTTTAATTTTATTTTATCTATTAAAGTAGACTTGATTTTATTTATGATATGAAAACCTTATTTTTTATTACAGAATTGAAATATTTTATTATTTTTTCTGCTGTTAATTTTTGAATTTTTCCATTAACATTTACTTCATTTGCAGTTTTTTCCAGTGACGTGTTTTCAGCCTCTAATTCCCAGTCGTACTTCGCTTGCTTTTATGTTTGTCTAAATTAAAGATTAAAAATATGTACGAAATGTTTTGTAGAGTATTTCTAAATTTCTTCCGGTTTTTCTTAACATTGGAAAAAACATTGTCAAATTCTGCCAAAGAAATTTCATATTTTTGTTCAGTAGTCAATCGATTAAGTCTCTCTAATGTACTGCTTCTTGATTTTGAACGCCTTTTTAAGCTTCCCTTCAAGGACAATGAGTCACTCTTATCTGCGTTTTTATCACTTCCTTCTACTCCTTTCTCTTCATTACTAGTCCAATGAAGTTCTTTATTAGTTATTTTTGTTAAATAGCGTTCAAACATGTCTAATTCGGTTTCCAAATATTTATTATTTTCCCTTTAAATTAAAAATTAAATCACTTTAAGGTTTCAATTTCTTCTTCTAATTTCTCTATAGAGCATTGCTCAACATTTATGTCACTCTCGGTATCTTTGTACGTCGAATTACTCCTCACTTCTGAACTAGACATTGCCAAGCAACTTAAATAAATTTCATAGCATTTAAAAAATAAATTAATAATTACGAATTTAAAGTTTAATCAAGTAATCTTGTCAATTAAAAAATTATTTTTACATAAAAACAGTTATATTTGGGAAACATTATTTATTAACAGAAGTTAAAAACAAGCAAAAATATCTTTCAATTATGTTTGGTTTCTCAAAAATCGAAAACGCATTTCTACTCACGATTTGTGTTTAAAGTGCCAGATCCTTTCTCTCTAAACCCTTTTTTTTTTCGCGATAAGCAATTCAATGTGGCTCAGCAGGATTAGTGGTTCCAATGACTTTTGATGTTTCGACGACGATTAGTTCAAAAATGAAATGTCCACCGAGACTTTTGTATCAAATTTTTAAAGGGTTTCGGCTTTTTCTTAGGCTGATTCTGGGTGAGTTGCCATCAGTGCAAAGTTGACGGAGAGACCATCCACACAGGTTGCGTCCCATGCGAGGAATCTATCACTTTCCCATGGGAAAAGAGTTATCTAGTCGGGTCTTTTGTTGTTGAGTTCTGTCGGATGAAGTCAAATAAATCCGGAGTCCAAGGCTTCCAGTCCCCACGTAATAACTCAGTTGATTTTGACACCTTCAAGCACTCCTCCGACCGGAGAAAGTATGAAGACCCTTCATGTCGACCGTCTTTCTGCATCTACAACGGTGGGCCACAAAAACATCTAACCTGAGACGGACGCAGACCATCTATTCTTGTCTAACTGTCATCCAATAGTGTCCCAAGAGAAGTGCATGGTATAGCTCTGAGCTAGCGGCCTTTATTTTGTCGATGCAGAAGCAGGTATGCAAAAAATGGTCAAGTTCTGAATTTATTCCATCAATAGTTTTGGAACATAACATTTCGTCCCAGTCTCGTTGTTTTTTTAACGTTTTTTGGTATCATACGATCACCATATCTGGCGTATGAGACCGGTAGAAGTGTTAGCTCAGAGAGCGATTTTAAACACCAGTGCTTGGCTGAAGTCATCCACTATAATAGAAACGTCAATGAATTCGCATTTGGTTAGTAAGGACCTTCAGTGAATATTAGAGTGTTCCCCAAATCGAAGGAGTAACAAAAGTAAAGTCTTTAATGTGGCTCGGACGTAGGCCATCAAGGCCAACACTACTGCTTCCTGGAAATAATTAAATAAATCGATGTCGATCGAAGATAAACTTGACATGCGCTGATTTGACATCGAAGATCTCAAATATGTTTGTATCTGTTTTAACTTTGAAAAAGAACGTTCACAGCTACCCATTGATTAGTCAAAATCTTCAACGCTGTCAATAGAACACGCAGATCACTAGCAGTTGATCTTGTTTATGATGAAAAAACATAGAGAAAAAGTGTATAGCTAAATAACGTGAACTTTATGAGTTGGATCTGCTTCCCCCTACAGCATGCTTGGACTGGTTGCCCTGACAGTAACAGAAGTAATTAGGTGATTCCGATTTCCCCTATCCTCCATGCCATTTTCATTCCGTCATATCGAAAAACCCAGCTGCTCTCTTTAGCATCTGCGCTTGTGTCAACGCAGGAAGTCGACGTGTGATATGAATGAATATAATTGATTCTCTGTCTCTTAACAGAACTGGAGGATCTGCAGCTATAAACATTAATTTTACAATATAATTTATTTTTAAATTTTATTATTTTAAATAAAATTATATTTTATATTTGAATCATGTGGTATAGTAATGGCAAATATTAAAGAAACACTTCAAACTTTTTGCAGAATTCTAAATAATGCAGGCTTTATAAAATTAACACCAGAGGATTTTAGAAGAGCCAAATTTGGTAACGATGATGAAATTCTGGTGAATTAAATAATTGAATATTCTAGAGAAATTCATTGTGGACTTTGCTTATTCAAATATTTTTATTCCACCAAAATCGTAGTTTTCCAAAAATTTTATTGGATTTTGAAGAAAAAGGTCTTTTTATAATAAATTTCAGAAAAGTATTTGAAAATGATCAAAATATATTTTAATATGAATCAAATAACTACTTTTAATAATTTCACAGTTGAAATTTCAAGTTCCAACTTACTTGTGATGATCGGGGCACTAATGATTAATCAAAAGTTTATGGAAAATATTTCCCTTTCTTTCATAAATTCTACATTAAGTCTATCATCACAGAAGTTTCAAAATAATGAAGAAATCTTAAATGAAAATTTAATATCCGTTAATGACCACGTCGACTCGATTATTTTTCCCTAAGGAAGGCCAATTTGAAAATTCGTAATTTGGCAAATTCACGACGTTGTGTCATAAAGAGTCTTCATAAGTTGTCTTCACTTTGTTCAAGTAAACTTTTTAATTCGGAATATGTTCCACGTGGGGATGGATCTAATGAAAATGTTTTAAAGCAAAAATCCGCGAAATTTGATAAAAATTTTTATTCAGTTATGAATTATTTGTCCGGAATACTTTCAAGGTATAAATTTCACTTATTTAGGAAAATTTGGAAGTTAATAGTCAAATTATTGAGGATTTAACTTTCTGGTATACAAAGGGAGAGAAAATATTTTGGAAATGGATGGAAAGTGTCTTGGAATTTTTTATTTCTAACAAAAATGGCAACGTTGAGCAAGATAATGATCATATAGAAGAGTTGGCTCTTCAGGTTTCCTCAGAAAAATTGTTGAGTCTTGCTAAGTTTTGTTTAGCTTTTTCTTCCTACCAAGTTTTTCTTTATCAGTTATGTAGACTGGACTCGATAAGGTGATTAACGTGAATGTCTCTTCTAAAAAATCTGAATTTTTTGGAATTTCTAATAATTTTTCTATGCCTTTGTTTTTTGAAACTAATTTGAATTTGCCCTTCAGTAAAATGGTTAAATTTTATTTTATTTCAGAATTTGAATGGAATTGAAGATACTAACAGAACAAGTGAAGAATCAAAAAATAAATTTGAGAGGATAGATAAACTTTTTGATGATGCTTTAAATAAGATTGTCAATTCAGCATTCCCAAAATTGAATGAATCAGCTTATATAATGACAAAATCATTTCCTACTTAATAATTTAAACTTTAATTAACTTTGTAAAAATATTATAATTTAAAAATGATTCAATTGCTAACAGAATCACTGTTTTTTGAGAATTAATTATCACTATTGTGAAGAACGATATATTTTTACGAACATAAATCTACGACCCTCAGATCTCGGACTTAAACTTACTACAATTAATTTTCAGCATTCCCACTTTTTTGGATTATTTTGGTAAATTTTTAAATTACTTTACGAAGATCCTGCCCTATGACCCCAAATTATTCTGTTTTTCTGTATTGAAGAACTTATTTATATGTGGCGACCTCAATGAGAGACACATTTTTTGGTTAAATTTAAAGTCCCCTGATGAAAGAGGCGACCTCATCACAAGTTGTCCTAATAATATGATCGCCTTGAATGACCTTAAAATTTTTACTAGAATCTCATTAAGGAGTACTGATTGGTGCATGTCTCCTGATCTAACAATATATTGCACTACATTAACAGGAATTGATTCGTGGAGTGTGAATTATCATTTTTTCGCGACCACAACCCAATGCATTTAATTTAAGAGGATCTGAATGGGGTCTCGTTCATCATCTGAAGTCAAGAGATTCAAGAACTATAGGAATGCAAATAAATTTGGTTTCAGTAATTCGTTGAGAAAGAATAGGCCACATGACTCTCATCACAAATGCATTCGATTGATTAGGCCACGAAAATTATCAGTACGGTTACTCAAAAGAATGACAATGTGCTTATTGCAATCACTTCTGTGAGAAAAGAAAACACACTTGAGGGAATCAAAATTATTTATTACAAAGAGCCTGCAAGTGTTTTGAGTCGGTTAATAAGGAGACTAATTAATTTAATTTATTATCGCCGGAACCACAAGAAAAGGAAGATTTATCGTCTAAATTAAATTCACTCAGATAGACCACCCTCAACGTCTTTTACATCCTATTTATTCTGAAACACGAGCTCTTATTCAAACGGGAAATAAACTAAGCAAAGTTAAAAGACGCTCAGTTGATGTCGGTGAAAAGATATCAAAACTAAATAAAGAAAACATGTGTCCTGACCATATAATGAGGCCTCCACTTTTTTAATGATAAATGTCTCGTCTGAAAACTGAGAATCCGGGTTTAGTTTGAAACTAATTGGCTGTCGTGGGTTTAGTTTCGTCTGGTAAAAAAGAACTACATCTATTGAATGTCTAAAGTGAAAGCATTGTAATTCGGTAATTCTTGTTGAATTTCATTTATGTTAACTTTCATTATGATTAAGGCTGATCCGTGATTTTTTCGACGTCTCCATATGAAAGCAAAATACGGCAAACCCTTGATCCATGGTTGCGGAATAAAGAACTTTCTATACTTTTTCATCATTTTGAAGTGGACAATGGAACCACTTAGTTAGTCACAAGACATTTTTTAGTCAACTTTGATAAAATTGTCAACTTTGAGGATACCAATAAAAAAAAGACCTAAGTAAATAAAACAGAGTATATAAATTCATTTTAGTTAATTTTTAAAATTAAATAAAAATAAAATGAATTATATTATTCAAACAAAATTATTCAGTTTTTCATTATTTTAGGTTAATTAGTATTCATAATTCATATTAATGTTGAAAATGTATTGTAATTATAATTTCAGTTTAATTTGCGGGGAAGTTGACGGTGAATTCGAACGTTTATTTGAGAAAATCAACAAAATCAATGCCAAGTCTAATATGATGTATTAAAATTAATTATCATAGCTTCTCATTTGTGTAGGAACTTTTTTAGCGATTATAAATCGTTAAATACATTTGACACCAGTTTAGGTTTCATTATAACAAAATTCAGTTAATATTGATACGTATATTTTCTGTCCTCAGGAACCACCGATTCCCTTCGATTCACCAAAATCAAATACTTTCGAAAATCACAAGTTTTTGATCTTCCTAATGGAGTGGTCCTCGCTTACAAAGAAGAGACGACAAATTTTCCTGGAAAAGATATTGATATTCTCATCACTCCAAAATTGCCTTATGGCGTGTTAAATATGTCGAGGATTCTGATGAAGTTAGGGTAATTATTTTAACAATTGTAAGAACAATAATTTACATCTTTACGTCGACTTTGGTTGTCGTGATGCTGCCAGAGCTGTCCGCATGTTGAAGCCTAGGTACCATTTCTCATTGACTGAGAGATGTTCGTATGAAAGGCCACCTTTTAGGTTAAATATTATTTCATTTTTTCAGAATTGTCAATTCAATGGGAACTGAGTTGCTATCTCATTTTATATCATTGACCAAAGTGGGAAATTTTAATTTTAAGGTATCCCATGATTTTAACTGTTTAGTGGTTATACGCCTTATCGATTAAACCGGTCAACCTCTCTAGTCCAGATGAACTATTTCCCGCTGTCGATTATACTGAGAATCCTTATATTGAACAGTTTAAAAATGACCCAACTGATGACAAAAAGTCAACAATGAAGTCACATAACAATCCGCACTTTTTTTCGGAACAACTTGGCATATTCGAAGAATCATCCCAAAGTGCATCTGTGTGTCAATTTAGGTACCGAGATCGAATGTATGTTTTGTCCTAGGTCTTCAAACATGGAAAAACATCTCATCATAGACGTATTTGATCGCGTATCTTCAATTATTAACTACTAGTGCTACCTGTCATTAGCTAAAGGCGGCATTGATCTTTATCACGTTGTAATCTCACCAATTGACCACATACAATCATTCGTTTGTTTGGACTCTGAAACAAAATGATTTCAATAGGTTCCTTGATTTATCATTGTAGATTTAAATATCTGATCGGCCGATTTTATGCTCAATTTGAACGAGTTCCGTTTATTTTTGAATGTAATTTCCACAATCATCACCTCCAATTGCAAGTTTTGCCAGTCTTATTTTAGGTTGTCGCGATTCCAGTCAACTTGGTTGATTTTATTGTCGAGACTTTGCATTCTTATGCTCGTAATCTTTTTGGTGGTATCCGAGTTGTCTTCTATGGATGACCTCCTTGAAGTTTGGATGATTTCATAAAATTTAGGTTGCCGGTTCTAATCAGCCGTATTTTTATGCGGAGATTGGCACCGTAGGAAGGTACTTTATTTCATTGAACAATGTTAATAGCTTTCCTAGTAATTTTGGAAGGTACTCTCTTATGGTTTTTGTAGGGAAATTGTATGTGATGTACTTAGATGTGGTAATCAGATAAATTGGAGAGTCTGCATTCTTGAGGAGGGCTGAATGAAAAAGGCTAATGTTGAGAGTTTAGAAAATCGCTCAGACATTTTAGTTTGGTTAAATAAATTTAATTTCTTTAATGTCGATTATAGGTAAATAAATTATACTCCTTCATTAATAATCACTAATTTTCTTGCTCTTCATAAAAGACGATACTTTTCAAGGTTCTATTGATTCAGATAGGATTCAAGTTAGAATCATTTGTGCTTCCGGCACTTATTAATAAATTATAAAAATAAAAAAAAGCTCAAGTATTGTAACGTTTAATTTATTGTAACCTATTGGCATGAGAAATTCAGATATAATCCTAAATTAAAACAAAAAAGACCATTAGTCAACAATTATCCAGAGGAGTTCTCTTGGACGACATTCCTTCACTCCGACTGAATTTTTTCATTCTGGCTATGACGGTGGTTTTCTGGTTCAATACAATTAATTTAACGATGTGCCTATGCCAATGGTCTCAAATGAATAAAATGAACTTTTTTCCAAAATTTATTCCATTTTGAGTAATCATATTCTTCACAACCTTAAAATCAATATCGCTTGGTATACTGGTCTACTAGGACCAATGATATGTCTCGACTGCTACCTAATTTTGAAAAATTGGTGTAATCGTTTATTAAAAATCTAAAAACGTTTTTAGGGAAATTTATTTTGTTTTTTTGTAAAAAGATATTTATTTACCCTTGGTCCCTTCAAATGAAGAATATCGGTTCCTAAAGTCACAACTAAGAGCTGAGACTGCAGTTGTATTTGATGCATCGCATAACTCGAAAGCGGATCCTGACAAGAGAAAAGGTGGCCTTCTCTGGTTGTTTAAAAAGTGAAAGGAGCAAAACGAGGACGTAGATTCTCCGATTCTGTGCAAATAAGAATGTAAATCCATATGATGACCACAGAGGATTTGTTCCAAGTGGACACGAACTTGACGCTGTATGGAAGCTTTGTTTCCGTCAATGTTTGATGGAAGACGTCCCAGGAGCCTGTTGATACAATAACTTCAGATGGCATTAGTAGAAACTCAATAGTGGATCATTTTAAAGCTCAACTGAGTGGGTTCAATCTCTGGGATTGTTCGAAAATGCAAACTTTGTAACGAGGGTAGCCCGATTCTCCTTTTGTTTGTGGAAAGCCAAAGCCAGTGAGTCGGATGGCCTAGTGCTTTCAGTTTAGGTGGTTTTTAAACAGCAGGTAATTATACTTAGAGCGGAGTTTCAAGTCATTTGTATATTTCAAGGTTTGTCATTAATAAACAGGGACCCTAAACAGGAACACCATGGTTCATCGTTGTTTTGATAATTTTTTTTAAATTCAAATAATTTATTAAAGAAAAAAATGAGAAAATGGTTAATATAGCGGCCGCCCTGACGTCGCTATTCCCTATAAGGATGGTGAGCAAGATTCGTTCAAATAACCAGCAGCGCTCATGGGGTTTTCCTGATCGTGTAGAAACCCGATTTCCTAGACGACTAAGAATTCCAGTGTTGCAAGGGAACCAGACGTCTCAACTGCGTGTAGAACGAACAAAATCATTGGGTAGGACCGTGTACTTTGCCAGTTTCAACCTCTCGGTCTTCTCAGCGGTAGAACAAAGGCACTCTGGAGTAGGTTGCAAGAGGCAAATGTGTCGGTGTAGGTAACGTCCCAGACAAGAGGTTTCCCGATTTTAAAAGGGAAAGTTGTCATCCCATCTGGTCGTTTTCCGTCACGCTTGTAAAAACCGACTGGTTCGAGCATGGAGGAGTGTCCGGCTGCGTCCAAAGCTGGCCTAATGACTTTGTTTAAGGCCATGTGTCAGGGAAATCTGGCTGCACTATTCCTACAGGAGAAAGGTTGTAGGCCAATACAGTCGTTCTGGTCTCCACATTGGCACGGATGTGGAACACAGACTTTTAATCCCAGTCGTAATTAGATCCCAATACAAAAGCATTCATCATCCACAAAGGTACCCAAAACTCACGGCGATGTTCGCTAGATGAGACTAGCAAACCTTCAAAAAAATTCGGGCATATAGCATCGTCCAGGCCCCGCTGAAAAACGCTGAACAAGGAAAGCTGATAAGTACAGCTCTAGACCTTACGAGCATAGCCAACGTCCTGGTCAATAGCGAATTCAGGGAGGGAGTGTAGAATCCTCTTAACAAGGGTGTTACAGGCCATTAGCGATGAGAGATATGTAGGGAGACAAACGTCTACAGGGTTGCAAATTCCAAGCCCTTTGAGTCTAACTGGCACCGTGGCTTGCTTCCATAAGTAATCCTCGAACCGGACGTTGAAGATACCATTTCAAACGGAAGATCCCTTTAATTTGTGTGAGTTGGTCACACTGTGTGAAACAAGGAGCAGTCCTCGGGACCTATGCAAGTCTCTGTACGTTGAGACTGTTTTTCAGGAGGAATAATGAAGTATGCAGGTTAATAGACACAAGCGGTCGAGTCTCTCCGAGTAACAGTTGTTTTTTACGTATATCTCTCCCCATTGCATTTGTGGTGATTGGGGATCCGAGGAATATAAAATCTTTGTCGGGTGAAAATTTATTTATTTTATTTATTTGACTCCAAGACCACCAAGAAAAATAGGTCAAAACTAACTAATTAGGTGATCCCAGCCTCCAACAACATCCGAACTCTCTTCGCCTGGTTTTTTGATGACCCAAACGCATTCCATAAGCGTCTTCTCTTCCTTCTGCATATGAATTCAATCGGCGTGCACTTTTTTATAATCGACCGAATTTCCTCTGCATGGGCCACCTTTTCCTTGAATGAGTTTCCCAGTTCCTTGCAAAAGCGTAGGAAACACTGGCCATTCTTCAACGTCGCCTCACCAGAGCCGAGGCCGCCAATGGAGATGTCAGTGAAGTTCATAATTTTCCGCCTGAGAGAGTTCAAGCGATCAATTCTCGAAGAGGGAATGGCAAATCTCCAGGCGGAGCAGGCATATTCAATAGCAGGAACAATGACTTGTTGGTAGACCTTGCTGATGCAAGCATCAGGGAAAAAGGGGCTCTTCTTTATGATCGCTTTTAAAATGTTTCAGAATAAACGGATTAGCGTGGCGGCATGCGGTTCACCTATTGTTGTTGTGGCACCCGGTGCAAGTTTTGCATGAAAAAAAACCGTTTGAACTTCTCCACCACTCTACGTCTTTTAGAAGAGTGGCCTACCAATTTTGTCGGGTGTGCAAATGCTTTCAGGTAGTAAATTATTATTATCCCAAGAACACCAATAGTTAATTACTAAATTCATTAAGTGATCTCAAAGGCGGTTCACGGCTAATTCGTCTAAAACAATTCGTCTAATTAACAATTCGACCAAAATCGTCATGTTTGTCTAATAACAATTCGCCTAATTTGCACGTTCGATCTATTTAAATCCAAAGTTTATCTCATTTTTTACGGAAATTACCAATTAAGACCTACTTAATTAACCTAAATGCGTAAAAGTATTATTTATAACTGTAAAATTAGATATTTTATTACATTTTAAAATGATCCCTCAGTTCATTGAATATGAAAAAGGTCAAAAAAATTAATTCTTAACGAATATACTTATTACAAAAAAAACAAGAATAAAAATGTAGTATGGAAATTATCGAGTGTCTAAAAAAACAAAATTTGAATGAATCATTATTCGAACAATTTGTAGCTGAAGAGAAGTACAATCCCCAAAAAGTGTTTTCGCGAAAGTGCTTCACGAATAAAAAGAATTGTTGAAAATTTTAGATTTGACAATATAAAAGAACATCTAAGAAGAATAGGTCACAATATTTCTTCTTAAATATCTTGAATAAAATGATTTAATTGTTATTAGACAAACATGACAATTTAGACGAATTGTTTTAAATAAATTTTCTTTAGATGAATTTTCTGGTTAGGTCTCTATCAGATTTCTCATTTTCTCCTCGTGCGTTTTCTTGGATCCAACGCAACTTCTCTGTGGCGGGGTGGTTTGAGAAATAGGATTGGAGAGGGGTGATGTATACCCTTCTCTTAAGGCACATCGTGGCTGTGTATTGTGGAGAGTTGCATTGTCTGCACTGGGTAGCAATCCCTTTCTATTTTGTCGGATAAGTTTTTCAAGTAATGAGGGTATTAGTTTTTCAAGTTTCCAGAGATTACTAATAGTAGTGGCTGTTATGGTCTGAATGTCGCGGATTCTTTGTTTGTTTGTTCAGGACAGATTGATTCCCCATGACGTACAGGCATAGCTGACAGATGGCTCGATGAATTGTTTGTACAACAATTTCAAAGCTAGGAAAGGGGTTTTAATGCCACCGAAAATAGTTTTGATTATCCCTAGCTTTCTTGAGCAGCTTCCAGAGATGCCGTCGACGTGAGATGAAAAGGACATGTGTGTGTCGAAGGTGGTCTCTCAAGATTTTCAGTTTCTTCGTGAAAGGTATTTTTGTCTTGATAAATATATCCACTGTCATTTGTACAACTCGTTTGTCTGAGGAAAATAAAGACGAAGAAGTTTTTCAGTAGATATATCAAGCTGGTTATAATTTAGCCAAATTTGAATCTTGTGAAAGTATTCTTGTAGTCTTTCTGATGCCTTTTAAGAGATCTTGATCGCGAAGTTCGATTAATAGGTCATCAGCGTATGATAGGAAGAAATCGTCTATATTATCGGGTTGTGGTAAATCGGACATGTATAAGTTAAATAAGGCGGGTGAAAAAGGGGAACCTTGTGGGACACCATTGGGTAGTAATCCTGAAACTGATTTGGTCCCATCCATGTATACTTGGGCCCTTTACCCAACTGAGGAAGTTAGCAAGCCAAAGTTTTATATTGGGGTTGACGGAGAGGCCAAACAATTTCCGGGTTAGGATTTTCCTTGAGACAGACTCGAAGGCCTTTTGTAAATCGATCGAGCAACGACTGTTTTGAGGCGGCGAATTTGTGTTAAAGCCTTCTAGGATAGATTGGTTGAGGGAAGTTAGGTAGGTAGAAGTTGAATACCCCTTCTGAATCCATGTTGTGAAGGTGAAAAAGGATGGGACGGGGTTATAAACTTAAGAATCAATTTTTCCAATAATTTTGATAAGGTGCATAGTAAAGAGATTGGTCGAAATGATGCAGGATTGCCCTTAGGCTTCCCAGGCTTAAGGATTGGGCGTATATAGGACAGTTTCCAGATAGTTGGAATTGTATTTATGTATATTGAATAGTTAAAAATCACTGTGTTTGCATCAATCGCAATAAGTCCAAAATGTTTTAGTAAATACCAGATAGAATCAGGCCTCAGATGAGGGAAGAATTCATCCTCTTCAAACCCTCACTGACAACTGAATGTGAAATAAAGTTATTGGTGGTTCTCTTCGGTCTCATAGAGGATAAAGAAGACCCATCCATGAGGATAAAAAAAGTTTTGTAGGGCTTATACTGGCGTAAATTTCAAAGTTAGACTCTGCTGATTGCCTGCTGTCTTTAAAAATCCTTTTGGACCAAATTATTTAATTTCTCTCCATGTCTCATCTGAAAACTAAGTATCCAGAAAGATGGGAGTTCATGGGTGTAGTTTTCGTCAATTAAAAAAGAGCTACATCTATTGAATGTCTAAAGAGAGCATTGTAATCGGTAATTTTCGTCTGAATTTCATCAATGTAAACTTCCATTATAATGATGCTGATCTCGGATTTTCCTTGACGTCTCAATATGAAAGCAAAATACGGCAACACCCTCGATACATGATTGCGGGATAGCGAACTTTCGACTCTTTTTCACCATTTCAAGTGGACAATAAACTAATTAATTGAGTCAAAAGACATTTTTAGTCAACTTTGATGGAGCTCAAATTTAATGTTTCCTTTGATTTTGCATTCTAGAGTGACAAATAAAAAACCTAATTAAATAAAACAGACTATATTAATTCATTTTAGTTAATTTTTAAAAATGAATAAAAAATAAATAGATTATATTATTTAAACAAAATTATTGATTTTTTCATTATTTTAGGTTAATTAGTATTCATAATTCATATTAATGTTGAAAATGTATTTCAAATATAATTTCAGTTTAATTTGCGGGGAAGTTGACGGTGAATTCGAACGTTTATTTGAGAGAATCAACAAAATCAATGCCAAGTCTAATTATGATGTATTACAATTAATTATCATAGCTTCTCGTTTGTGTAGGCAACTTTTTTAGTGATTGCGAATCGCTAAATACTTTTGACACCAGTTTAGGTTTTATTATAACTAAATTCAGTTAATATTGATACGTATATTTTCTGTCCAGAGGAACCACCGATTCGTCTTAATTCACCCAAAATCAAATACATTCAAAAATCACAAGTTTTTGAACTTCCTAATGGAGTGGTCCTCGCTTACAAAGAAGGAACGACAAATTTTCCTCAAAAAGATATTGATATTCTCATCACACCAAAATGGCCTTGTGGTGTGCTTAACTATCTCGAGGATACTGATGAAGTTAGGGTAATCAATTTAAAAATCTAAGCACAATAATATAAAATATTTCGTAAAATATGGATGTCATGATGCCGCCAAAGCTGCCCATATGTTGAAGCCCAGATATCATTTCTCAGTGGGTGAGAGATGTTCATATGAAAGGCCGCCTTTTAGGTTAAATATTATTTCATTCTTTTAGAATTGTCAATTCAATGGGAACTGAATTACTATCTCATTTTATATCATTGATCGATGTTGGAAATTTCGAATTTAAAGTTTCCTTTGATTTTAACCGTTCAGTGGTTATACGCCTTATCGATTAAACCGGTCAACCTCTCTAGTCCAGATGAACTATTTCCCGCTGTCGATTATACTGAGAATCCTTATATTGAACAGTTTAAAAATGACCCAACTGATGACAAAAAGTCAACAATGAGTCACATAACAATCCGCACTTTTTTTCGAAACAACTTGGCATATTCGAAGAATCATCCCAAAGTGCATCTGTGTGTCAATTTAGGTACCGAGATCGAATGTATGTTTTGTCCTAGGTCTTCAAACATGGAAAAACATCTCATCATAGACGTATTTGATCGCGTATTTTCAATTATTAACTACTAGTGCTACCTGTTATTAGCTAAAGGCGGAATTGATCTGTACCACGTTGTAATACTACCAATTGACCACATACAATCATTCGTTTGTTTGGACTCTGAGACAAAAGATGATTTCAATAGGTTCTTAGATTTCTGATTGTAGGTTTAAATATCTGATCGTCAGTTTTATGCTCAATTTGAACGAGTTCCGTTTATTTTTGAATGTAATTTCCACAATCATCACCTCCAATTGCAAGTTTTGCCGTCTTGATTTAGGTTGTCGGGATTCCAGTCAACTTGGTTGATTTTATTGTCGAGACTTTGCATTATTATGCTCATAATCTTCGTTTGGTGGTATCCGAGTTGTCTTCCCAAGATGACCTCCTTGACGTTTGGATGATTTCATAAAATTTAGGTTGCCGGTTCTAATCAGCCGTATTTTTATGCGGAGATTGGCACCGTAGGAAGGTACTTTATTTCATTGAACAATGTTAATAGCTTTCCTAGTAATTTTGGAAGGTACTCTCTTATGGTTTTTGTAGGGAAATTGTATGTGATGTACTTAGATGTGTTAATCGGATAAATTGGAGAGTCTGTATTCTTGAGGAGGCTGATGAAAAGGCTAATGTTGAGGAATTTAGAAATGCGCTCAGACATTTTAATCTTATTAAATAAATTAATTTCTCTTATATCGTTTATAAGTAAATGAATGACACGTGTTCAAGAATAATTAATATTCATTTGTTTTTACATAAGGAAAATGGTATTTATTAAAGTTCTTTTGATTCTCTGAATTCAAATTATATCTCTTACGTATTTTATTTCAAAACCTCACTATTCGATGTTTTATGAGTCCTTCAATGTTAAGGATTCAGCATGATTAAAAATAATACGAGTGAAAGCATACGGCTCTTGTAGTAACAGTAATTGGAAGACAAAATTAGATTAAATATATCAAGATTTAGCTAAAGTGAATTAAAACTGCTTTCTAACAAACTTTCTCTACCCCCATCTCTGTAATTACACCGGACTGGATGATTTTGTTTGCCGAAAATCTTTCGAAAGGTTGCTGGAGTCTTCAAATCAACACTAGTGCTTTCCTAGTTAAAATTCTTTAACGTTATTTGAAAATTAAAATAATAATTCTTCTAAATATAAATAATAAAATTATTTTGAAGTTGCAAAAAAAACGGTCGATCAGGAATTTTTGTGGCTTTGAGTTTTGTACTAACCAACCAGTGTTTAATCAATTTTTTATTTAATTTTAAATTATATTAACCTTATCTAAATATCGGATTTATTAGTAAAATCTGTAATTTAAAATGACAAAAGTTTCGAATTCTATTACATTGATTATCTTTTTAATTCCATTTCTGAATCGATTTTAATGGGTCAGATTTCCGCGCATTCGGGTGATCTTAGCGAACGTCGCTAGCCATTCGGATTTCTCCAGTTAATTAATTATACGTAATTATTGTTATATAATCACTAATAATAATAATAGCATTTTCACGAGAGCCATAATATCTATAGCTCCGCATAGGCAGGACACACACTTTATTTAAGTAAAGAACAGTTAATTTTAACTAATCGTAGAACCAAGATCTTCACTTCTTTTTTTCTTTTTCTTGTGTGTGAGTCCTTTCTAGACAATCCAATTCCGCAGTGAGTATCCACTGATGACGGCGTCACTCGTCAAACCCTTTTGGCATCGTAGATTCGTGAAACCTTCCACCAGGTGAACAGCAGCGATAATCGAACCCGTAACATAAGTTACTTTAGCCCGACACCTAACCACTACGCCACCCGGCTAATCACTAATAATTTGTTTATTCCCATATTATTAAAACAAATAACTAACAACTAACTAAATGTTTTTTTAATCGATGGTATCTGCCCTCAGCATTGAAAACGCATTTCCGTTCATAGATTAACTAGTATATTTTAACATTTCTTATTGAAATTACTAAGAACCAGTTTTCAAAATATTTGTTAGTAATTTAAATATAGAGTAAGAGACTAGATTTTAATATTTTAGTCTCCCACGTTCTTTAAACTACTGAATTATTCTGTCATATATTAGAGCAATGTATAAGTTAGTGAATCATTGTGTGTCCTTTTGTCTGCAATCAATTTTTAAGCATAAGGAAATTTTTATAGATGATTCCAAATAAAGTAAAGTGAGAACTTGATATAAAAGTAAGTTTGGGTACCTCCAAGACATGATAGTTCACACGTGGATGTGTCCTTGAGTTAGAAGAGATCTAAATTTTGGAATTTATATTGATGTTAAAATAAAAATTTGGGATCAAAGTCACTAGGTTAAGGACAAAGTCAGCCGTGTCCGATTAGAAGAGTTTAGCTGAATCTGAGCGAATGGAACTTTGTTGCTAGTAAGTGAATACTGGATCACTAATACATTTTAGCTTTCGATAACAATAACTTAAATTCTTTCTCTATTGACGCAGACTATGAGGGAAATATTATTCAGTTAAGCTGAATGTCTAAACGTCTTTAACAATGTCAGATGAGATCGCCTACTTAAAGCTTCCTCTCCCCGGGTATCTAAGATCTGGAACTGGGTGCCCTGGTGTATGGTTTGGACAAAATTCTTGTCTTTGAATACAATAATGACCTTTCTCAGACCGGCGTTCAGCAAGAGGATCTACTTGGACCACTCCTTTTAGCTCTTATTGTCGATGATGTTGCACGAAATGTGAGTTTCCAATTCAACACATGGTATCTAGATGGCGCTACAATCAGAGATCTTCATGACTCATTTAAAGAACCTCTATATCATTGTCTTTGATGGGTTTGATTTGGCGTAACTACATCGAAGACTTAAATTATCAACATCTTTCTGTCCGATCCAATTCAATGTATTTGTGCTTTCGGCGCTTATTTTGCTTCAAAACCTCACTTATTCAATGGTCCTGAGACCATCTTTTATTCCATGTCGCAAGAGCGATACCATTAAGAGATGAAGTCATTCTGTTCTATATTTTAACAGTAATTAGCTGTATTTAAAATATTGTAGCAACTAGATGTTTGCTGTTCACTTATTTTTCGCTATATCCGGGGTTTTTACTTATTTTTTTAAATGAACGATTTATCCGGGGATAATCAATTAAATTAAAAAATCTGATGATTCATACACTACATAAAAATCAATAATTTTCCTGAATCTTTCAAAATCTCGAATCCTCCAGTTATTTAAAGTCATAAAAATAGCGGATTCTAGAAGATTTAGTAAACATAGTATTTAATGTAATGTCCAATTCTAAGACGTTATTAAGAAAGACCTCATACGAAGCGTCAAGGCCACAATGTAGAACTCGGATTAAATATCGTCCAGTCTACCTCGTAATATGTCGCGCGCACAACGCACAACCATGCACAACCCGCAACAAATCATGTGTCAATTAATGTCATATGTCAAAATCACACCATGTCATTCGATAGTAGATTAGATAATATAATAGCACTTTCGCGAAAATATTCGTAAATTTAAGGATGCCAGCATACAGAAGTTATATAAAATGTTATGAGGAATTTGAAATAATCGAGCGCATTATTAAAAAACCAAGTATTTCCAAGTACCAACAGGTATAATAAATTTCGTCTTCTACAAAAAGCAAGAAATTTCATGATGATCAACGACAAAATGTATCTCAGAATAGAAATCACAAGCTTGTCATTTGGATTGATAATGAGATAAATGTTTTAACCTAAGCACTCCATAACAGGCTCATATTGGAATGAATAAAATGGTGGATCTCTGCAATAAACACTACTTCCACATTAAAAGAAGTGTTATCCGCAGAGTAATTAATTCCTGTGAAAGCTGTAAGTTTTCTACTCCTTTAAAAGTTTGTTTTTTAGTAATATTTTAATAAATAAGTAAGAACATCATACCAATGCGTTAAAACCAAATGAAAGACATTTATTAAAAATTTCGGATTAATTTATTTCGTTTTTATCATACATTCAGATGAATTTACATTTAAATTTAAAGTACCAAATTGTTAGAAAAAAGTAATATTTGTGAAATAAAAATACATCAAATATGACTCTCAGAATTATTCCATATTTGTGAAATAAAAATGAACCCTTATTTGGGAATTTATACACTTTCAGAAATTCTAAAAAACCGTGAATGTTGGAAAACTGAAACTACGATTAACAAGTCAAGACAGCCAAGTGGTAAACATCATCAACTTTATAATTCACTTGTTGAATAGATGAAATTAATGGTTTCATTATTGAAGATATTATCATTTAATAAGCTAAAGTATTTGGTGAAAAGCTTGGAATCAATGATTTTGAAGTTAGTAAAGGCTACACAGATTTAAAGGAAGATTTTATCTTAAACTAAAAGTTTTTCATGGTTGAGCTAACAGCTTAACACAAGATGAAATTAATTAAATAGACAAATATGATTATTTAAAAGAAGTGACCACGTATTGGTAAAAATGGATAAACTAGACTTTTTTCAATCTTACACTTTTAAAACAATTTCATCTAAGATAAAAATGGCATAAAGCAATCAAAAGTGAGGATTACTATAGCTCTTTGTGCTAATGAAACTGGAACAATAAAAATTAATCTTTTTATTGGCCATAATAAAAGACAAGATTTTTAAATGATTTTGACTTTGAAAATTATTGTACTATGTAAATAAAAGGGTTTGAATGACAACATAATTTTTTATTGTTTTCATCAGTCATCATAGTGATGAATTAAAATGTTACAGAAAAAAGTTCTTTTTACTGATTGATAATGTTCCATCTTTTAACGAAATTTTTTGAAAATTGAAATTCTATTCTTCCAAAACCACAACTGCACATCTTCAACCATGGATGCAGGAATAATTAAAAACTTTAAGCATTATTATAGAAAAGGTTTATTTTAGATTATATACCTTGATTCGGAAAAATTTTTTGTGAATTTACGGAAAGCCATCATTATGGTATCTCACACACAAGTAAAAGAAGACAATAAAAATTGTTTTAAAAAGACTGAGGAAGTTAAATGTCTTGATTAATTTGCTAATGAAGATATAATGCAAGATCCTGTTTTGAATGAGTATCGAAAGAACTGAAATTGCTAATGAACAAGAAATAACTCAAACAGAAATGCTCACGAGAACGAAAACGTCATTCTTTGTGAAGATTATAATGTCGACGAGGAAATTATTGATGCTAAAATGAAGAGATTATTATTATATGTGAAAACATAAATATTAACTACAATTAAATTAATATATTTATTCCCTTCACAATCCGAAAGGCATCCAAATTTTTTTAGTTCGGATTAATGAGGGTTTACTGTATTTAATTTAGGTTTCAATAGAAGTAAAAAGCATATTCTATGAATATGAATTTAATATTACATTTACTAATGAATTTCATTTACTAATGACGATCTGGACGCGATGAGACATGGAACAACTACCGACTGATTCTCTTCCCAACTGAATGCAAGCACTATGGCATGGGATTTGCCTTACACATGGATTACCTCGAAAAACTACATCGCTATCGGAGAGGCAACGACAGAATATGTGTCCTACAAGTCAAACTAAATGATCTATGCCCGTCCAAGAGTATATTAACTGTCATAAATGTCTATGCACCACATTGTAGACGAGTAATCAAGAAATCCATTGAGCTCGATGAACTCTACTCGGAACTAAAAAGCACATACTCTGATAATAATGCTTCCTCGTTTCTTGTCTTTGTTGCTGGAGATATGAATGCAAAGGCCGGAATGCGAATGGGGCCCGAAAAATCCTCTATTGGAAGACACGGGGACGGAAGGAGAAATGCATCTGGAGCCTCTCTGGTGAACTTCTGCGGGGCAAATACCCTATTTCTGTACAACACGGACTTCACGCACTAAGCTTGCCACAAGACGACATGGCACGGATAAAGAAAAAACTTTGTCGAGAAGACCGTGAATATATAATCAAATCGACTACATTATCTGCCGAAAGTCTGATAAACACCTGCTAAATGATGCACGTTCTTACCAGGAGACAACAACTGATAGCGACCACAGGATAGTCATTGCAAAACTTTCTTTAAAAAAATACCTGACTGGGAAAAATACATTGAAAACGCGAAGAAGGCAAGACAAAGGCCCAATATATACTTTCAGACAGAAAAACTGTGGTTAGAGCCCACTGTAGAGGTAAATATCACGAACAAATCGAGACTCTTATGGAGAAAACCGCACCGGAATTGTCAGTACGAACTCTGTGGTATCAAACAAAGCAGGTAGTCTCCAAGTCAGCCAATATATGCCTTGGAGTCCGAAATCATTACGCCCTAAAATTGGATCACCACCCAAACGTGCCAGATATGGCAAAGCATTGCAGAGAGCTAAGGCTAAAAAACGGCAAACACGTCAGACAAGAGTATAAAAAAGAGCTTAAAATCCAACAAAGGGAACTAAAATAGAAAATCAAAAATATGAACAGAAAACACTCACGGGAAATTATTACATCCCTATTAAAAGATTTGGAATATTTAAAGGACAATTCAAGGATGTTTGCGGCTGCTGCAGACAAAAAAAACAAAACGCCCTTCACATCAAAGAAAAAAGATAGAAAATTCGTGGGTACCCGAAGAAGAGTTCTGGGTCGGACAACATAACCCCTGAGCTCCTAAAATATGGGAAAAAAAAACATAGCGACACAATTGCAAAAACCCTAAATGACATCTTTGAAACTAATACCGATCTAGGACTTGGAAATGGATTATTAATACCCATACAAAACCGAACAAATCAAAAGGACCAGTAGAAAATCTCCGCCCGATAATATTTCTGAATTCGATGCTGGCAAACATTGCACTAAGTCGGATGAAAGGTGTGGCGGATCTAGGTATAGACCTATCAGCAAGTCAAAGTGGGTTCCGTGAAGGGAGGTCTACGGCAGACATTGTATGGATCCATAGATGGCGCTGCGCAACGCACCAAAGATTCAAGAGCGCAACGACCGTGTTGGGAATAGATTTCTCCAGAGCTTTTGACTCAATAAACAGACAGAAACTGATGAATGTGCTTGAGCAAAAATTGGATGAATCGTCGGTTAGGATAATCAGACTACTACTTGCGAATACAAGACTATCTCTGATGACAGATGGAGCAACTTCCCGCAGTTTCAAAACAACGATTGGGACACCCCAGGGTGATTCCTTCTCCCCTTTACTATTCACCATATACCTTGAATCTGCACTCCGCGACCTTCGTAAATGCTATATAGGAGACATAGAAGAGAAATCTTATGCGGATGATGTGGATTTCGTATCACGAGACGCGACCGCACTCCAACACCTACCAGAAAATGCACCTGCGGCGCTTGAGAAATGGTTTCTCAGCGTAAATGTAAACAAAACTAAAATTACGGAACTCAAAAGAGATGACGATATTACTCATGAAAGATTGATGTGTGCGGTAATCAAGATTAACTGGCCTATAAAGATCTCTAATGCAAACCTTTATAATAAATACAAATCCGTCGTACTGTCAGATGATATTTTCAAATCAAGATGGAGCCTCTTTGGCCACGTGTTGTGCTTAAATGACCAGTTCCCCGAAAATGTCGCAATGGATAACTACTTCGCACACACAGGAGCCGGATTTCGCGGAAGGCCAAGAACTACACTTCCGACTATCTTGAACGAAGACCTATCGGCGGTTGGTATGAGACTAACTTCGGCGGACAATCTGGACTACCTAAGAGAACTACTGCACAACAAGAAGATCATGGTCGAGGTTGACGGAGAGGATGATTAGGAATACGGCACAAGGGAAACTTAACTAATTTGTTTTCTCGGAGTGCTTTTAATAATAATAATAATATCAACTGGTGGAAAAAAATTATTCCAATGCACATGTTCAAAAAAATATAATTAATTTTGATGTAAAAAATTGTCTCTAAATTATCTTATTTCAGTAATTAATCGTGATATTGTTTGTCATGATTTCGACATATGACATGATTACACATGCGCGTTGTGCATGGTTGCTCACAATGCGCGCGACATATTAATTTAAAACTGTATTATTGATTTCGAAAACCATTTTTTAATAAATTGAGTTATTTTTTAAACGTTATAATCGAAGGAGACATCTGAAACCATAAGTTCTGAGTAAAAAAGTGCGGATGCACATAGAATCTTTGTTCGAATATCTTCGAACGACCTGGAAGTATAAAATCATATTAAAGTGAATAAAATTAAATAAAATCAAGAAGACACTAGAGAGAATGCGTGTAGAACATAACTATCGGCCAATCAGGATAGGAGTCATGAGAAACTGATTAGACATTGGACTGAGTATCCGGAAAAGGCGGGAATTGGCTGTTGTGGGTTTAGTTTTGTCTCATGAAAAAGAGCTAAATAGAAAGCATTGTAATTTGGTAATTTTTGTCTGAATTTCATTGATGTCAACTTCTATTATGATTAAGGATGATCCGTGATTTTCTTCGACGTCTCCATATGAAACCAAAATACGGCACCACCCTCGACCCATGATTCCGGAATAAGGAACTTTCGACTCTTTTTCACCATTTCAAGTGGACAATGCAACCACATAGTTGAGTCACAAGACTTTTTTAGACAACTTTGATGGAATCTTAAATTTAATGTTTCCTTTGATTTTGCATTCTAGAGGTGACCAATACAAAAGACCTATTTAAATGAAACAGACTATATTAATTCATTTTAGTTAATGTTTCAAAAATAAAATTAATTATATTATTTAAACAAAATTATTCACTTTTTCATTATTTTGGGTTAATTATATACATAATTCATACTAATGTTGAAAATGTATTTTAAATATGATTTCAGTTTAATCTGCGGGGAAGTTGACGGTAAATTCGAACGTTTTTTTGATAGAATCAACGTAATCAATGACAAGTCTAATTATGATGTATAAAAATTAATTATCATAGCTTCTCATTTGTGTAGGCAACTTTTTTAGTGAAACCGAATCGTTAAATACTTTTGACACCAGTTTAGGTTTTATTATAACTAAATTCAGTTAATATTGATACGTATATATTTTGTCATCAGGAACCACCGATTCCTCTCAATTCACCCAGAATCAAATACATTCAAAAATCACAAGTTTTTGATCTTCCTAATGGACTGGTCCTTGCTTACAAAGAAGAGACGACAGATTTTCCTCGCAAAGATATTGATATTCTCATCACACCAAAATGGCCTTCTGCTGTGCTTAAAAATCTCGAGGATACTGATGAAGTTAGGGTAATCATTTTAAAAAATTTAAGCACAATAATATAAAATATTTCATAAAATATGGTTGTCATGATGCCGCCAAAGCTGCCTACATGTTGAAGCCCAGATATCATTTCTCAGTTGGTGAGAATTGTTCGTATGAAAGGCCGCCTTTTAGGTTAAATATTATTTAATTCTTTTAGAATTGTAAATTCAACGGGAACTGAATTGCTATCTCGTTTTATATCATTGATCAAGGTTGAAATTTCGAATTTAAGGTTTCCTTGGATTTTAACCGTTCAGTGGTTATACGCATTTTCGATCAAACCGGTCAACCTATCTAGTCCAGATGAACTATTTCCTGCTGTCGATTATACTGAGAATCCTTATATTGAACGGTTTAAGAATGACCTAACAGACGACAAAATGTCAAATGAGACACATAACAATCCGCACTTTTTTTCCAAACAACTTGGCAAGTTCGAAGAATCAACCCAAAGTGCACTTATATGTTATTTTAGGGACCGAGACGAATGTCTGTTTTGTCATAGGTCTTCAATCGTAGACAAACATCTAGTCATAAAAGTATTTGATCGCGTATTTTTTAAATTATTAACTACTAGTGCTACCTATCATTAGCTAAAGGCGGAATTGATCTGTATCACGTTGTTATACTACCAATTGACCACATGCAATCATTCGTTTGTTTGGACTCTGAGACAAAAGATAATTTCAACAGGTTCCTAGATTTATCATTTTAGATTTAAACATCTGATCGGCCGATTTTATGCTCAATTTGAACGAGTTCCTTTCTTTTTTGAATGCAATTTTCAGAATCATCACCTCCAATTGCAAGTTTTGCCAGTCTTATTTTAGGTTGTCGCGATTCCAGTCAACTTGGTTGATTTTATTGTCGAGACTTTGCATTATTATGCTCATAATCTTCATTTGGTGGTATCCGAGTTGTCTTCTAAGGATGACCTCCTTGACGTTTGGATAATTTCATTAAATTTAGGTTACCGGTTCTAATCAGCCGTATTTTTATGCGGAGATTGGCACCGTAGGAAAGTACTTTATTTCATTGAACAATGTTGACAACTTTCCTAGTAATTTTGGAAGGTACTTTTTATGGTTTTTTGTAGGAAAATTGTATGTGATGTACTTAGATGTGGTAATCGGATAAATTGGAGAGTCTGCATTCTTGAGGAGGCTGATGAAAAAGCTAATGTTGAGGAGTTTAGAAAATGGTTCGACATTTTAGTTTGATTTAATAAATTTAATTTCTCTTATATCGATTATAGGTAAATAAATTATACTTCTTCAAAAATAATCACTGAATTCCTTTTTCTTCACAAAAAACGATAGATCTTTTCAAAGTTCTTTTGATTCATATTGGATTTAAGTTCGATGTATTTGTGGATCCCCGAGAAAGAAAGACAAAAGAAATTTCAACTAGTTAGGTGATCCCAGTTCCCGTAGCCAAACGTGACGTCAACGCCTGTGCGTCTCCATTGTTCTCACTGCCGAACGGAAATGTTTTCTTGATCCTTACAGAGGAAACTGATTGGGGATGGAAATTTTCCTGCCAACCGATTTTCTTTTGCATGAAACAGTGAGAGGCTGAATATGTGTCCATCTTCCTCGCAAATGCGGAGAAATCCGGAACTACATCTACGAGTTGTAGATTCCGTCAGCAGGGGAGGTATTTTGTTCTATATTATAGGTCCCAGCATACGTATTGTTTTCCTTTGCAGTTAGTCGTATGAATACAACTTAAATTAAATTTATTCCAAAGACCAAGGGTAACCAAACTAACTAACTCCTTGATCCGGACTCGTTCCAGCGTTTCAGAACTTGTCTCCAGGTAATCACAATTCCCCGGGGAAAAAATAGTGGATCCTCTTGTTGCTGGCCAAACATTGGGCGTCACCTCAGTAAGGTGGATCCAATGACGCCATCAAAGGGAGGGAAAATAAGTATTGATATACTAGCCACATAGCACCACATGTAGCCGCCTTATTTAGTAATTGTAATTGACAGATAAAATTAAATTAATTTTAATCTCAAATCTCCCATTTGTTGGATATTATTAAACTAAAATGAAATATGTCACAGTCCAATGCTCTGTGGCTCCAACTTTAGTATGTTGCTATGTGGCTACTTGAATTGAAGATTTGTGTTTGTTTCTTCTGTTCCTTCTCTTACCCTTTGACTCCAAGAAGTAGAATTGTTAGAGTGCGTCATATCGAATGCCATAACGGTTACAGTGGTGAATAAGGCCACTTTATTAAATATTAAATAAAAAAGATGATAAAGATCACTGAACCTGTTGAACGATATCAGATCGCTCACCGCAAGAAGAATAATGATTAAGAAAAAGGAGTTGGCTAATTGAACGTATTTACTCGCAAATCGTCAAGGGAAATGCGTTCTCGGTTATGAGAGCAGTCAGTAATTGCTAACTGTTAATTTTTGTCCTTAATTGGCTTAATAAATTTTAAAAAAAGTAAATAGAGGTCAAGTAATGTAACGTTTATTTTATTGTAACCGATAGGCATGTGATATTCAACATCTCTGGAAGCGCTAGATATTATGCCAATGGTCTCAAATGAATAATATGAATTTTTTCCAAAAAAATAAATTCTCTTAAAAAATTATTCCACTTTTATTAGGAGTGATAAAGTTAAATTTAAATATAATATATTAAAATTAAACAAATTCTGTTTATTCATTATTTTTAAACGTTCTACCTTTATATTCTAAAAAATTATAAAGTTAGAAAGTTAAAAAATAAATCGTAAGGTTAAATTTTTTTAACTTTATTTTTTAAATTATTTCAAAAATTATTATTTTACTATTAAATAAATATTAAACAGTATGTAGTTTACACGTTTTTTGCCACTTATTTCTAAGTTTTCTTTGACTAAAGCAACATTAATTGTTAACGAAATTCCATGAGAATTTCAATTACATAATAACCATGAGTTATTTTGTACACTATGCTTAACGACAGTGAATTGCTTAAAAAAGCACTTTGTTAACCTTCACAGGCCAAGAAACATAAAAATTCCGTTGGTAAGATTTTTCGATGATATAGATAGATCGTTTGACCACATTTAGCTAACAAAAATTAAATTAATCTGAATTGGAAACTTGGATTTGAAGGTGACTAAGGCTTTTCTGAAATGTGCCATTCCGCTTAACAAATTATCAACGCCTTTGTTCATTGATCTTTTCAAATACAACCAAATTTCCCTTCCTTCGAAATCGCAAGTAAGGAACTGTGCCAAATATGTTACAAAAAATACATAGCTTCGTTCAGGGTATATTCAAGTATTTTATCAAATTTTATTTTCTAGAGAACAAAAAATTTTTGCGATAACCGATGAAACTCGAATCCGAAACAAACGATGTGTCGCGGTTTTGATGGGATTAATCAAACTTCCTAAAATTACTTATTTGGTCTCATTCAAGCCAATTGAGTCTTCACCTACAAAAATATTATAGCACAGATTGTTGATGATTCGATCCGAAATATAACGGGATAATTTTATGCTTTTTATTTCTGATGCTGCAAGGTATGACAGCCGGTATTGTTTTAATTCATTTATGATTTAGCTGGGAAAATTTAATAAAAAATTATATCCTAATATTTTCGTGTCAATTGCGCCGCCCATAATTTGCAAAATTGTTCTATGGAAATCAGAAAATCTTATCCAGAAGTAGATGATGTGATAGCTAGCGTACAAACTTCTATTAGGAAGAACAAAAGCGAAAATTGTTGTTTTCCGAAATTGGAATTCCTACCAAAATTATTCGTTCCTTATATATTGTCAGTCATCCTCTGCATCTGTCGAAAGATGTTTTTCCAAATTCAAGAGTTTTTTGAGGACAAACAGAAACTTTTGTACACGAAATCTGGAAAATTACGTAATGTCCATTTTCAATAAATATTCTTTAAAAAACATTTGTATTTTATTGTTTCATATCTATATTTTACAGGTTTAAATTGAAAATAAATAAAGTTAATTTTTTTCAAATTTTAAGGTTAAAAACTTGGTTTATAGGTTAATAAAGTTAACCTTTTAAAGTTAAATTTTTTTCAAATTTTAAGGTTAAAAAGTTTGGTTTATAGGTTTATAAAGTTAACCTTTTAAAGTTAAATTTTTTCAAATTTTAAGGTTAAAAAGCTTGGTTTATATTAATAAGTTAACCTTTTAAGTTAAATTTTTTCAAATTTTAAGGTTAAAAAGCTTGGTTTATAGGTTTATAAAGTTAACCTTTTAAAGTTAATTTTTTCAAATTTTAAGGTTAAAAAGCTTGGTTTATAGTTTAATTAAGTTAACCTTTTAAAGTTAATTTTTTTTCAAATTTTAAGGTTAAAAAGCTTGGTTTATAAGTTAATAAAGTTAACCTTTTAAAGTTAATTTTTTTCAAATTTTAAGGTTAAAAAGCTTGGTTTATAGGTTAATAAAGTTAACCTTTTAAGTTAAATTTTTTCAAATTTTAAGGTTAAAAAATGTTTGCCTTAGTAATCATATTTTTCACTACCTTAAAATCAATATCGCTTGGTATACTGGTCTACTAGGGACAATGATATGTCTTGACTGCAACCTAATTTTTGAAAAAATTGGTAGAATCGTTTATTAATATATAAAAACACTTTTTAGGAAAATTTATTTTGTTTTTTTTTTGTAAAAAGATATTTATTTAGCCTTGGTCCCTTCAAAATTTCTAAACATGTTCTTTTTCTTTTCGTTATGAAAGGCATCTTTTTCTTTTATGATGCAAGAACCCGTTTCATGTTATATTACGACTATGACATCACCTATTTGACTACGCGGCGGTCCTTCAAGTGAAGGATACCGGTTGCTAAAGTCACAAATAAGAACTGAGACTGCAGTTGTATTTCATGAACCAAATAACTCGAAAGCGGATCCCGAAAAGAGAAGAGATGGCCTTCTCTGGTTGTCTATAAGGCGAAAAAACAAAATGAGGATGTAGATTCTCCGATTCTGTATAAATAAGAATTTAAATTCATATGATGACCACAGAGGAGGTGCTCCAAGTTGACACCAACTTAACGATGTAGGGATGCCTCGCTTCCTTCAATGTTTGGTGGAGGACTTCCCTAGAGCTTTATGATACCATGACAGATGGCATTAGTATAAACCCAGTAGTGAATCATTTTAAGGCTCAAATAAGTGGGTTCATTCTCTGGGATTGTTAGATAAATGCAAAA
>RDEW01000004.1:6912-88995 GCA_011109175.1 Dicyema japonicum
TGAGTTCTTGCGCGAACTCGGAGGAATGCTTGCCAGAAAAAAGGGATCAACGGAAAGGGTTATGGCTGAGACAAAAGATTGGTATGGCCATACTCCGAGGGAATTCGTTCTCGATTCACGCAGCCGGCTTCCTCAACTAACATTTGTTTTTTTGTTAAATAATTGTCATTAAAAAATTAATAATAATAAAATATCATTAAAATGCCACTCTATTCATTTGAGTATATTTTTGCTACTTTATGATTTCAAAATATTAACGATTTTAACTAAAAATTACACCATTCAACTCATAAAAATCTGAATTATTTAGGGTACTAATTTTTTTGAGTGGTTCTAGTTGAGTTCCACGTACGCACGGTGACAATAAATATTTAATTGTATATAATCAAATGCACTCTTTATATGCTTGTGGGATTACGCGCAGTCTCTTAAGTACATAAAATGTTTGGTCCCGTCAATAACTCGAAAAACCTCTGTAGAATTTTGGTAGCCTTAGAGTGAAATTTTCATTATAAAAAATATTGAAGATTTGAGATATCTAAGTAATTTTCGAAATATAAAATTGTGTTAATTAATTCAGAATATTCAAATAAGCATCAATTTTCCTCATTGTTAACTTTAATTATAAAACAGTCTTTCCAATAAGGAGTAGGTAATATTTCCATTACTTGAACCTCACCTGAACATAATTGGAAATAATAAATTATAACTACACAATAACTCAAAAACAACATCAACAAAGATGAAATTGTTAAAGTAAAAATAATACAATATTAAAAAAAACATCAGAATAAAATAAATTATTATATCATACTTCTCACATTTTAGTCGGATTGGCGAAATGGTCTCTCATAAAACAAATTTTAGAAATACTCAGTCATTTGTGATCGTTTTCGCTTTATTTTATTTACTTTCAAAAATAATAGGGCGAATAGTACGATAAGAAAAAGAGCAGATTACCAAGATATATAAATATCTCAAATATCAAATCATAAGCACCACTAAAAATTAATATGTAACTGATAAATCATTTCATTTACCATAGCAATATTGAAGTGAAATTAAATTAATTTAAATTGTTAGTCACACATGATTTTTTTAATCGTTAGTCATACAATTTTGTTTTACATAAATGTTCTAGTAGTCGTCGTCAAACCCATCAATGATATTCATTGACTTTTATCCTTTTGTTTTTTCTTTAGGTTCTTAAAAAATTTCAGATGTTTGAGTTTGTGCGTGTTCTAATAATTTGTAATTCAAAAATCACCACCTGGACAAATAAGAAGCATTATTCGTAGAGAAACACTGATTTATAACATGTGGTTTAATTATGCTTTAAGATTATAGATGTGCATTGACCAAACGTGCTTTGAGATTATAGATGTGACAATACAAGATTTTAGTAGACTGATAAACTGACGGGAATATTATATTGGAAAATATTTTCTAATCTATGCACAAGTGTCAGCTCAATGTCGACGCTATGTAGGGTGAAATATTATTATTATAACCCCGGAAACACAGGAAAGAGAAAAAAGTTATCGTCTAATTAAGTGATCCCGGTGTCAGTGCGTCCTCCTTTATTTCGACTTTGTCTGCAATTTTTTATGATCGTCCAAAAAGGGGAAGGTTTGATCTCAAATTTGCGAGCATACTTCTGGTAGGCAAGAAACTCATCTTCAAATGGGTTATCAGAAGATCGCACCATTTTCAAGAATTTTTGTTGTTTGTTACCGAGATGTTTCATAACTTTTTTGAGATCTAATTTGTTCCTCATTTCTGACGTAGGCGTCATTCTGTCACATTTAAGAATGATCCGGAGGTATTGGTTTTGTATGACCTCTAATTTGTTCTGCGTGGATATTGACAAGGGTGTAATCCACGCCGTACATGCATGTTCCATTGTCGGTAGAATATACTGTTTGTATAATAATTTGAGATGAGAAAGTGAAGATATTGGCGATCTAGCAAAGGTCTTGAGAATCCATATCTTTTTTGAACTCTTGAAAGGGTGAAATATAAATTAATTAATAGGTTTAAAACACAAATTCCGTATATTGATGTAATAATTCTGATGTACAATTCCGTTATCTTCACAGCACTGAGTTATTACACGACAATGATAAAGGCATTATAATCATTCTTCAGAATATGATTCTTTTCAAGGTGAATAAAATTTTTATCTATGTAATCGGGAAGCGGTCTGGCTGAGGCAAAGAATTGGTATCGCAGTTGTTCGCGGAAACGCTTACTCCGTGATGTCAGCAGCCGCTCTCCCCCATAGTTAATAAATAATATTTTATTGTTAATAAATTTTTGATATTAAAAAAATGTAATCAAATCGCAAACTACAAACAATTTAGTTCAAACAGTCCATGTTCAAATTTAAAATAGCAAAATTTGGTTACGAATGCGTATATGCGTCTGTATTTGGATCAACCTATGTTTGTGTAGCTCTGTTTAGGAGATTCCCAACTACGGATTTGTTGTATTTACATTCTTTGCCAAAAAAACTATCCAAGAGTGGGCTATGCACAAAACGAGCCAAATGATCAAAATTTGTAATCTCAAGGATTTTAGTTTATTAACTTTAATATTTTTGGTATCGATGTGTATGCTTTCTTTGAACGCCCTTAAGTTATTCCTTTGTCACAGTTTTACTTTACGTTTATAAAACATTAGGATGCTTGCATGTTCTAATATGCGAAATGGTTTAATCACTGTTAAAAAATACACTTTGCAAATACAAGAGATTAACTGAATAGAACCAAAATATAAGTAGTATTAAGAGTCTCTATGCAGACTACCACATTACTGCTACGTCAAACGCCAGCCAATTATGGAATACCTAATGGAACATGAGAAAAACTTACTCCAAATAACCAAGTCTCTCGAACATTTCGTAAAGTTGAATTCAGATTATATCTGGAAGCCTATCCAAGATACGAGACAAAACCTTTCCATTTGTGAAAATTAATCAAGATTTCAAAAATAACGTCATGTAGAAGTTAGTATGAATACCAGAATAACTTAATTTCGAAAATAACTATCATCCTCTTTTTTGTGGTACTAAAATTAATTAATTATCTAACAAAAAGGTATAAAAGGTAATCCTATTGACGCTCAATTGGATCTCTAAAATAATGTTTGAGTGGCAGTCTCACAAAAATAGAACTGATAATCTAGAAAAAAGATTTTTCAGTGATAATGGTTCAGGGATATGATGAGCTCTCTATTAGTTTCGTCGACAAGTCATAGATATTTACTAGTTGACCATTAAAATAATTATTAGAGAAATAATAGTCATTAATATTTTTTGCTTTCTTGTAGCTGATTTGACCAATTTTCTTACAGCCCTCAGTTATGGGCAATCTTACAGAGCTTCTAGATTTTCCATGTTTAGGATGTAGCAGAGAAAGGAACTGACATTGGGTGCATTNTAATAATATTTTCGAGGAGAATTATTAAATCTAGTCAAAATTTTCAAGGGTGCCATGACATTTTTGCCCCACTGTAACAAAGTCTTGTAGACCCCAATTAGCATGTAGGGTCAAGTGATGTAAGTACTATGTCCAGCGTGAAAAATCTCCAGAGAGTTTGCCCCCTTCGCTTTATAGTAGGTTCCTTATTATGGAAACTTTTCAAGTGCCCCATCTTCTTCATTAATAAACGACCGTATATCCAGAACGTAGTAGGTTTAAAGCTAATAAATACATCTCCAGTTAGTTTTCCCCTAGTAGGTCCCTTCCCCCAGAATGTTCTTCCACAGTAGTCCCAACTCTTCTGTAGGGACCAATGATGTGGGTAACAAAGTTTTGTAGATCCCAATTCGTGTGTAGGGCTCAATTGGTGTGGGTACCAGGTACAACTTGGAAAATATCCAGAGATTTTGACCCTTTGGGTTACTCCCCCTTTTAATAGGTTCTTTCGTCTTTAAAATATGTTCATTCGACTTGAAATATGTTTCTTCGCCTTGGAAAAGATTCCTTCACCTTGCAATAGGTTCCTTCGTCTTGAAACTCTCGACTTGAAAACTGTTGGTTAATTGAAAATTCCACTTAGCACCAATGACGCCACGTGAAAAATTAACTAAAGAAAATTTAAAATTTTTCGTACTTATGCTTTCAAATTGTGCTTCCGGAAAACTAACATAAACACATGGCAGAGTACATCAAACTACTGCAAGACGTATCCCCCACAGAATGGTGGAATGAATTACCACGATCAAGAAGGTTCGAAGAAGAGTTATCGAGACCATTCTACTACGAGACTTAACATAATCTGAGATTTCTTCACATCTAGAGAAGGACGATCAGAAAGCTCAACAAACCCGCAAAAATCGAGGATCCAAAAACCATGCACAATCGAGTACTTAGGAGAATTAGACAGCAACTGAATATCAGAAATAAAATTGTAGTGAAGTTAAAAAATATATAAACGGAGCTAAAATGTTCAGGGTAATGCACCTACTGAATATTGGGAGAGCACCGAACGATCCTTGACAAAGAGAGGAACGCAATTATGGACAAGGACAGGAAGTCTACCCTTGTGTCGGAACATATCAAAGGACTCGTAGATTTCGATTGAAGGTAGTCCAGTTGGCTTAAAAAATCTGTTAACAATCAAGGACACAATATCTTTGATATCAATGCTTAATTTCAAAAAACCTCCTGGTTTTGACGAATATCGGGACAATTTCTGTCTTCTTGGCAAGGATTAATAGATCCAGCACAGAAACCTGGCAAGCCTAAAAGCCCCTTAAACAGTCAAAGTTCATAACTCTTCCTTCTTAGTGAGTCGAGTTTTTTTGAATGTCTCCAGAGTTCGTCATATCTTGATTTGGAATTCTCCATTAATTTTTTTATGAAATTCGATGTGGAGAAAAATAATTAAGTAATATAAAATATTTAAATTATTTTTTTAATTTAATAAAAACTGATGGTCTCCTGTAGTGTGGAGGTTTTCATGTAACTTATCTTTAAGGATACTATAAGAAAAAAACTGGAGAACAAATTTAAGGTATTTGAATAAGAAATATCCAGCCTAAATACTTGGAAGTTATCAACGAAAGTGAATCGTTTGGTTCAAAAAGAGGTATTTAAACTATTTTACTATACAGATGCTGAGCGGAACTTTAAGGTAATTGTGGTATCGGAAATGTTCGAGGGATTAAAACTGATCGATGTTTTATTTATTATTTATTGAAGAGACACAGAGCCATAAATAATCTTCTTGAAGAAGAGTTGTCAAATTTCGTTCATTCCTTATCCATTTGTGTACTTATTATTATCATTTAAGGCCCGGACTCCTCAACAGTGGGACGTATGACACACTTGATATTATTATTACATTAAACAAAGTTTTTGGATATAATCTTACCACAATCCATAAGGTTTTAGACCTGTTAGTGTATTGGTTGGTGCTATCACTCGCATCAATTTGTGGGTTCAACTCCCTCACCGCTATCTATTTGGACTTCCCTTCTGCTATTGCTCTATTAGATTCCCATAATGGTCATTTGATCCACTTAACTAAGGAGACGCCCAATTCATCTTGAAAGAATCCCTCTCTTATCTACTCTAGTGTATGGTTTCGCACAATGACGGATGCAAAAAGGGAAACGTACAACTCTAACCCGATTAACTTGATAAAAATCCAATTAAATTATATCAAAGATTATTGAAAAAAAGTGTTAATTATTCTTTTTAATTGTTCTGGGGACTTTGACGAATTTAAGCATAAAAATCATCAAAAGTATTACTAATAATAATAATAAAGCTTACATAACACACCTGCAACACCAAAAAAATATTTTGTATGATTGGGCAAAAGGACAAACACGGACTTGATGAGGAACCCATAAAATACTAAGGTCAGTGACAAATTTATAGCAATTCTCAAAAAAAATCTCCATAATTTCCGAGGACATTCAATCCGTTCGTATAGTCCTTCCAGTGTTCCCCCATTCCCGTAAAACTCATCAAATACTTTGTCCTAAAATAAAGAAACAATAAACTTTCTCCAAAAATGAATCAAAGAGGAACTGCTTTCTGAGTTCCTCGTCCTCAGGGAGATCTTTGAATGGATGAGCCCTTAATTACAGACAAAATTAACTTCAAGAAAAACTGCATCGTAAACTTATTTCCCATACAAATGTTATAAATGGTGGGGTCTACCTCCTCGAGAGAACTCATCAAAAAGACTCCATTTATCAGATAATCAACTGAAATATATTTAATTATTACACTTTTCTCTGAGAAATTCTGTGGCAAACAGAAACCCACGTGGTCGAGGTAAAAGATGATGTTTAAGCACGGGGAGTCCACTCGCACGCGCAAACTCAACGCTCTTAGTGTGCTTTTCATCCGTAAACCTTGTCCCCTCAGGCAATAAATTCAACTACAATCATAACTAAGCAAACATTGATGGGCAAGTAAGGGGGATATGAAGTTAGAGTAGATAGCTTATCTTCTAGAATTGACTTGTCACGAGCCCAATTTCTGTCGAGAAAGATATTATCAGTCATTTTGGAAACAATTCCAATAAAAGGGACGAAAATGAGAGACTTTTTCAAATGACACCTCATAGACTAAAATAAGAAAAGGGAAAACCCGAAGACAGCCAATAATATCGGCCATAGAAAGCAAAAGGACGAAATCAGAGTTGTATTTGTGGTTAGTAATAAGGAGATTATTGTTGTTGTTCATAATACTGGGTATTTGAGGGTCTCCAAATACTTCAATCTTAGAGTCCATAATGAGTTCAATATATGAAGTGAAAACTATGTAATTACATATAATTACTCGACATTAGTAATTCAAACAAATAGTAAATCAGCATCTGGTGGACGTTGGGGAATGTTAGGTTCAATAATAAATAGGAGATGATACATATTATAGTAATAAAAGAACCAGATCCGATTAATATTATTGTGAAAAGTGATAGATTTAAGAAAAATATGAGATTAGACTTTATATCCATTTAATGTTCCACACAGCAAAACATTATTTAAAATTATTTTTTATTTACAAAAATACTAAATTTATTTTATAAAGAATTTGTAAAAGTAAAAGAACTAATCCATTGTAAATTATTCCTTTTTGATTTTTAATAATAATACCTAAATCGATGTTCCCTCTATCACTGGCCCATGAAGCCATGTGGGCTAATTGGATAACAATTTATCTTCCTTCCCTCTGATAGCGTCATTGGATATACCTTACTAAGGAGACGCTCAATGCCTGGCTGGCAATCAAAAGGATCCAATTATTCATTCCACCGGAAGAAAATTTCGTTTCTTGGTGACGAGTTCTGGAATCGACCTCAGCTTCCCGGACAAGTCCTCCGAATCACTGTTTCTTAGATGACGGTTATTCTGGAATGCGTTAGGATCAAGGAATTTGCTATTTTGCTTTATCCCTTGGTCTTTGGAACAACATTGTTTATTATTATTTATGTTGTACTTGAAAAATTTGCAATCTCGGTTATTACTCTGTACGAGGACCATCAGAAGAGTCAATGATAATAAAATACTACTCCGGCCCCCTTTTCCAATCGGCCAATCAGAATCTTATCTTCCAAAAAACATCTGGGTTAAACCTGGCTCGTCTAAGATGTGGACACCATTCCACCTCACATGCGTACAACGACGGTCTCCATTGACATCAACAAAGTATTCAATACTGTTCCAAGAAAAATTCACATTGGGAAAATTTTTGCTTAAAAAATACATCCAAATTTGAAGCTTTGGTTAGTAAACTTTCTCTCTAGAAGACGTGGAAGAGTTAACTGTACCCATCTCATACCAAGATCACGATTACTACAAACAGAGCTCAAGGGTTCTCCTTCTCTCTGAATCTTTTCAACCTACTCTTTCACGTCTTACCAACAGACAGGAACAAAGGTTCCTTGTTACTATTCCAAGGGGATGATTTAATCATCGCGTAATCGTTTAACGCGAGTCGCTCTAATGTTGATGGCCAGTGACGTACGACAAGATGTTGAATTTCAACTCCCATATGAAGCAAGTCTTCACCAAAGCCCTCCGAAAGATGAACGTTGTGAGTGCACTTGTTCAGAGGACCCCTTTAAATTTGGATGGCTCTATCGCGAAACAATACCAGCAAACCATCCTCGTCTGTAGGATATTCCTCTGTTGCGTGGGGATTCGCGCTATTGGAGACTCAATTCAATTTACCGAACTACCATTCTTATGCTGGGCCACACAGGATCATCAGTCACTCCTCTATTCACGGTAGCTACGACCCATAGTCGTGGGTCAAGATTTTTCAGCGTCTGCGAAGAAGATGGAAATTTCAAGATTTTGCTTCACCTGTCCATATCCATGGCAAAAGAAAACCGATTGGCCCAAAAGTTCCCATATCCAATCGGATTCCTCTGCAGGAATAAGAGAAGGCACTTTCGTTTATAGTGCGGAAAATTGAGGACCACAGACTTTGAATGACGCAGTTGATTGCGAGAACTTGAATGTTGTAACTGTTTGAGTATCAGCAAGCTCTATCAGCAGCCTCGGCAATATTGAACGCAAATTAATTCATATTTTTTCACGTCGAATGGATGATTTGAATGATTTATCCGTTCAAATCCAAAAATTAAACTCTGATTCCGAATTAAGAGAGGAATTAATAGACCTCTAAAATAATACATCTCATGAAATTAACTTTCAAGATACATCATTTCCTCATGTTTGGCAGAATTCGAAAATTAAAAAAAAGCTTCCAAAATTGTGAAACTCGATCTCACAATCCTGTACATGATGAGCTTGCATATCTCCTGTTGTCGAGGCATTCAAGAAGGCGTCTTATGTGTTTTTGATCGTTTTAGATACTTCTCTTCTTAGTTACTTTTGCAGAATTTTTGAATTTCACTGTTTGGCGGTAGGCGGAAGTCTGGGAGGTAGAATAGTGGGGTTATGGTCAGTTGGGAAACCATAACGTATAGACTCCGAAAAGTTAACTACGACCAATGATATTAATCTTATGAGGAAGCATAACACACATATTAAGAGTTGCGAACCTTGTGAATCCACTACACATAAAAAAGATCCTAACTACATCAAAACAAAAATTGCTTTGAATTAAGCTGAAGCTCATATTATCTTGATGGTAGTACCCCAATCTACTAAGAGTGGTCATGAATATATACCACAGAGATCTTATTCCCCAAGTAAGGTTAGACAAATAAGTATCTTTCAGTCCAAAAAAAAGTGACGTTTCACGGAATATATACAGATAAAGGATGAACGCTCCTGGCTATGATCATAGCTAGATAAAACTTTTTAAAGAAAACCAAAATCTTCTTTGAGGGCCTCAGCATATTTGTTGGCTCAAAATTCTAAGTTTATAATAAAATGGTATAAAGACCCATAGAGATAATTTTAATATCTTAAATGCTGAAAATACAGGAACACATAGGAGACTCTCCTAACTTATTGAATTGAGTAACTTGCAACAACACTTTGGCCTCAACTGCCGCTCCCTATTTTATCACACAATGAGATAGTACGGCCACGTGGCTTATATCAGGAAATTCCTCACAGGAAATTGCTCAACAGAACGTGCATTTAATTTACAAAGGTTACCATAAAATCACAGAAAATCAAAGATCCGGTCCATCAGATCCAGGAATAAGCTAATAAATAGAGCACTGATGAATACCATTGCGATGTTATTACCATTTAACAGTAATTTGTCAAATTTAGAGATTTTCGTATCATTTTGTGAAATTTCACTAAAATTACCACAATTTATACAATTTTTGGACGTCCATAAGTACCATATCTACGAGTAACAACAGCCAAACTCAAAAAATTATCAAAACCACAGAGGACTCCAGCGATTTCAATTTCATCCTTCATTAATAAGTGTATTTTAGACCCAATGCACTTATCTATGAGTTCTACCATTAGTTATTAAACTCAACCCATTGGGAGAAGTGTAACACTAGACATGCTCTATTTATAAATTTGAAAATGTAATTAAGTTCAATATTTATTTGTTAATGTTAAATATTAAAATTGCCAATTTTTATTTATTATTTTATTCATTTATTTGAGAACCCAGTTAAAACAACTAATTAAGTGATCCCAGTTTCTATTGATTCCGGGACTCTTCTTGCATAGTCTTCCATTGTTCCAACTATTGGACGATAAATCCTCCGCGAGTACCTACAAAAAAACTCAATTGGGATGTCTTTCTTTAGTACAGATCGGCTCTCCTAAATGAATACAAGTCTCTTTTTTGCAGAGGTCTCGAGTATGTGTTCTTTTGTGTTGGGTAAATCGGTAATAAACTGTGAAGATGCGTCGTAATTAAAAAAACCCTATCGGAAGCCGTATTGGAAAGAAGACGATGGAAATACGAGAAATTATCTTTAGGACAAATTTTTCAAAAAATTTGGATATGACATTTTTATCACACATACTACCGTCGCGGACATTACTTCATTCATAGGCAAAAGAGTGTTCATAATGTTGGTCAAGGAGAACGTAGAAAGGTCCATTTCGCCTTCTGACTGGGAAAGTTATTAATTATTATATTGATTATTAATAATATTTATTTAATAAAAATTCAAATTAAATTAAACATCACGTGTTAAGCTGTGCATGGTTTGTAAAGTAATTATTACTTTATGTAGACTTTGTCACGAGGAAGGAAAATAGCGAGGAAGCCTAGTTTTAAGAGGGTGCATCCAGTTGACAACAGAAAAAAGACCAAATCCTATAAAATTGACTGTACTGCAGCCGCTGAAGACAAAATTATAAATCCTGAGGATTTGGTGGCATATTTAAAGAACAGACTCAAAATCGACGGAAAATGCGGAAATATAGCAAACGTAGTCTCTATTGTTTGCAAGAACTCCGTCGTTTCTGTGGAGACTTTGAAGAGACTTCATAAGAGGGCACTGAAGTATTATGTAAAGAAGTTCTTGAAGAAGAATCAGGTCAGGGATTATTTGAGAGTGATATCGAGTGACAAAAATACGTACAGCCTTCAGTACTTCGAGATGGAGGGAGAGGCTGCGTAATTATTACTGTTCTTTATTCTGTTTTCATTATTTACTATTTTTATTCTCGGTTGGATTGTGACGAAACACAAAACTTAACATGAATGTGTGCTTTTTCCACCAAAGTGACCCTAGTGGGTATTGAGTGGGGAACCTCTAGGCTTTTCCTATAGGGCGTCTCCTACTGGGGTTTGGTGGACTCGATCTTTGAAACTCGTTCATCTTAAGACGGTGACAGGGACGGTACCTAATATTGAAAAAAATAATGATTTACGCGTTTAGCTAGCTCGACTTAGAGAGGTGCTCATACTTGCACTTCTTTCTCCTGCAGTGGCCGTTTAGGAAATCCTTTTGAGGATGGAACATTGCCTGGTTCCTAATATTGTCCGAATGAACTTGGATTGAAATAGAGCGCAGCGGTATCTTCACTCAAGCACAGAGAACGTTGACGGGGAAGCTTTGGTCGATTCCAGAACTTCTCGCCAGAGAGCGAAGTTGTCTTTCAGTGGGAATGAATTGATGGTTTCTTTTCAATGCCAGCCAGGCATTGGGCGTCTCCTAAGTAAGGTGGTCAAATAACGCCACCAGAGGGAAGGAAGAGAAATTTTCAATCTAGTAGCCACGTGGCGCCACTCTGCCGAGTAAAGAAACTTAGAAGTTGACTGTCGTGAATGTTTGAACACAATGAGTCCTTCCATCAGAGTTCTAGGTATGGGGGATAACATAACTAATCTGTCTTTTACGGCTTAATTATTATCATTAGTAGGGACCTCTATAGCTCAAACAGTCTTCATCTCTTCAAGAAGAATGCAATCCTTATCGAAATAACGGGATCAGGAAATATTGGATACAAGAAATGTTGAAACTAAGGATTTGTTGAATACACTAATCTTTTTGGTTCAAATCTCGTCTGATCTAAAATTTTTTAAACGTCGGAAAGATTCCCCATAGCAGTTTGTAAACCAAGTTTACAAGTGATCTTATAATCAGTGTCATATTACCGAAACCGCAGTCAATTCAGTAAGGATCTTTACAGAAATTCATCAAATCTCTCCGATATGTTATCGTTAAATTTGACATCAAGAGTGCTTACAATATTATAGGGATTCTATTCTGGAATCTTGTATGGAAAATGTCCCAATGTTTTCAAGCTGATTAACCAGTATTATAGGCTCCAGACTATCCTCCTCTTTGGCGAATATCGAATACCCTCGTTTTTAAGAGTCCAGCACTTGGACAATCTCTGACCATTTCTCTTCTTTTTTTAAAAACCACCTGGTTCAATGCAATTTAAGCGGTGTATTGGATACTTTTCATGACGACGATTCAATTTGAATCCGAACCTTGCTGCCACTTGGAATGAAGATAAGTGTGCCAATCCAGTGCAGATGCTTCGAAAAGATTGACGATTTTGTCTACATCCACTCGCTTGCAGGAGGGGTGCCGCTAGAGCTTCCATTCTCAAAGCATTAAACGAAGTCGTCTGACTAATGCTTTGGAAAATATTGGTTCCTCCTCAGTACTCGAACTTGTTGTGATGTGTAGACAAGATTTAAAACGTCTGGATTAAATGAACATTTTTTCGTTTGCGACCGGAAAGTTCCTGGCCTGTGACGTCATTTTCACGGACATCTTTACTCTACACAACCTCCCTCAGAGAGGTGCTAATGCCTGTTCACTCACATGGATGGTCAACGCCGGAAGTATCTCAATCAAATCCTTTGCTCCAAACAGCAGCGGGGGTTTGTACGGTGATTACTGGTTTAAAAATGCTGTCATAAAATTATGTGAAAGAAAGAACTGAGAAATTCAGATCGGGAGATGGTTCCTATATATGATTAGATTGACTGCAAGGAAAGTAAAGGGAAAGGACCTGCCAATTGCTTCGGCGAGATTAGATTAATTTTTTTAATTTCTTCGAGACATTTCATGATCATTGTCGGTAGATCCTAATAATATTAATTTATGTGACAGTCAAGGCCGGTCCTAGATTAGGCCGGTCCTAATAATATTAATTTATGTGACTCCAAGGATTGAAAGCGTTTCCCATTAAAAATACGCTTTCAATCTCTGGATTCATCCTGGATCCCCTCCTCACATTCACTTATCAAGTGGACATAGTCCAAAAAAAAATTGGAATTCTCTTGGCTTTCACTCACTCTCCAATATCTTCCCGCCCATCGTTAGAGCTTCTCACCTCGTCACAATGGAGAACACTAAACGTCCCTTAATCATGGAATACCTTACGGAACGTCACCGGAACTTCCTCAATTCACCTGACATCCCCTCGAGCCGGACATCAAACTATATATGGACGTCTATGAAAAGAGACCTTCCCCGCTGTGGAGAGTAATCCAGGACTCCGAAACTAACCGCAGAAAAGGACTGGTACGGACACCGGGATCACTTAATTAGACGATATCTTTTAACCACTTTCTTGTGATTTTGGGGTTAATAAAATAAATAAAAATTGATGCGGCGTTTCCACTCTGGACCGCTGGAGATCAACTTGATAAGCCATTACGTTTCACGGTCATCGTGGCTACAGAGCGAGGCAATATGTCCATGTTTCTTGAGGAAGACAAAGGACTTATTGCTGAGGTGTTCTCGATAGCATTTGCACGGAAGAGATATCTGTCGAGGAGTTTTCTATACTTCTTTTCTTTAGCTCTCTCCGCTTTCTCTGAGCGGAAAGTGTCTTTACCACACAAAGTCGACATATGATAGACAAAGTACTGGTTTCCCCTCCTTGAATAGAAAGATTTTTACTCCGTCCAGGCGCTTTCTGTCTCTCTTATCCAGGATAGTGGATAAAAGTATATAGAGTGTCCTAAAGACTCCAATGCGCGTTTCATAATATTAGTGTGTCGCGGGAATCCCACCGCACTTCTTGTGTATGAAAGGGCGTGATGTCCGTATGTGTCGACAATTCGACAACTGTGAGTCTGGCATATTCTCAACCCCAGACGGATAGTTATCCGATGTGGATAACTCATCATCCTGATGCGTGTTAATGTTCACAATCGGCGTCACATGCTCATCTTGACCAACGGTTGGATGAAGTATGGAAAGGAACACGGGGGTTGCTGTATCTGTCGGGGAACAAATGTAAAGACTTCCGAAGCGGACGGATAGGGTTGCCAGATCATGCCTTGATCCTCAAACTTGAAGTTGGTAAGATGTTTGCTTGTAGAACGGAAGAGTGAATTCATCGATTCGAGCTGTTGGATTCTCAAGAAACAAGGTGGACCACAAAGTCGGTGGTTCAATTTAGATGTTGTCCGGGCATTCTTCAGAAGGAAGATGCGCATGTGCATCTAACATTCCAACACTAACTTTACTTGTTGTTCTCCTGTTAATAAAGCACCTCGATTGTTGGGGGGCATCCAAGTATTTCGAGTTGGTTGGCTGGAGTCTCTGTAGCCATAGGAATTAGTTCTTGGAACGATGATATGATCGACTTTCATTTGGGCAACGGGGATCCGAAAATACTAATCTCGCAGATCTGTTTATTCCGCATCAGGCATCAGGAATAGATCGAGTTAACCAATCAATATTCCAGAACTAACATTCTGAAGGCCCACTGTTTTGAGTTCCTTTCTTGTTCCCAAAAAAACATCTTTTGACTAAATTGCCATGTATAGTGGCTAGGAATTTATAAGAGTTAACTGAGATTTGTTGGGACGTCTGATATTTTTATTTTGCTCAACTTCTGACAGATCATCTCATAAGTTCCTTCAACTTTTTGGTTGAACCAGTTATTTCGTGCATTAGTAGAGTTTTTGATGGTTGTGAGTCCGTTACTTCGTCCCTGCATAAGGGATTTTATCCATAATGAAATAGACATGCGTAAGCACTTAACCTTCTGATTGATAAACCGCTTAATTATTATTATTACCCCCAGGATCACTGGGTCAAAGAGAAAGAAATAAAAGTTCTCATCTAACTAAGTGATCCCAGACCGACAAAGGAGAGGGGTCGAGAATCCTGAAAAGCTTTTCTCATCGGAAAATATTGTGATAATAATAAAACGGAAGATATAGATTCCTTGACGTAAAATCTTCCATTCATCAACTTCTGCAGAGAAGTGCATTAAAAATGACATATTCGTGAGATTTTATAGAATAACAGGTTCTCTGCTTATTTTCGTTACTAAAAATCACTAAGATTATATTCTTGAAAGGTCAAAGTATTGCACAAATGTCAACTCTAGTTTTTGGTGAATAAAAGATTTGTCCTTTATTCGTGAGTATGAACAGGGTGACGGAGCCAGGAGATATCAAAAACTTGATGTTCTGAAGAAAGAAAATTTCAGATGCAGGTAGAATCTGCATTCGAATTTCGGGCAACCAAAAATTAAGAGTTTGGAGGTTCACTTATCAGAACGTATATATTACTAATAATTGGACAGTATATGAAAGACGTTGTTAAACTTTCATTTATTCCCCAAGGATCACTAGGTTAAGAGAAGACGAATATCCTCCACCGTGATTTACGACTGACAAGAGATCGTAAGTGCATGCATTATAATTGTGAATGAGATTAATCTTATGATTTTTATTATAATTTTTTACTATCAGAGATCTCCAATTATTACCTGGACCCCTTATGTTTGGACGAAATTTTAAATATTTTAACGGCTGTTAGAGCGTCACGAAATTCGGCAAAATAATCAGAGCCTTTTTGGCATTTTAGTGTTTAAACGATTAGTCCTGAGGTCACGGATTATAGTTTATATGATTTGTTACTTAAAAGGAGGGTCGCAGAGGTTGGATAAGAGGGACCTCTGATAATGTGATTACATTGAGGACATAATAATTTTGAAAAAGTGAAATCATCTGTTTATAACCCACAAAATGGACTCCAAATAATTGAAACTTAGTTATGACTTTTATGGTTAGCAGACATTTCACAACTTCTCTTAGTTCAGAACTCACATCAAGTAAACATGAAGACCCAACGCTCTACAGTTGTATGTTAATGCCTTACTTTAATTTCCTCTGTTCCTTTTCTTCTATTGCTCTACTAGATTGGCGTCATACGTTCCACCTGTTTCAGGAGTGGCACAAAAAAGGATCACTTGATCTTCTCCATCTACTGGAAGGGTTCCCACAAATTCAAGAACTATTTTGAGAGAGAATAGCCATGTGGTGAGGGTTTCTTCAATTAGTTAGAAATAGTTAACAACCAACTGACACGTGTAATAATAGTTACAAGAAAGAAAGTTTTAGTAATCGAACTAGTATTCCATTTTAGGTCTCCTAACAACTCAACAGGCTTCGAAGGCGATTGGGACAAACCGAACGATCTCAAAAAGCCAATTATTTTTTTCAAATGCAGCATTTGAGCAGTCAGAATGATCCACGTGATAATAAAGGAAACAAAAAGGATTTTGATTTCATCCAAATTTCGTCTAATTTCACCTTTATGAAATAACTAAACGATTTATCTAACAAAAGTATTCATTTAAAATATTCATTAAGTGTTTTTTATTGCAGTTTTTTAATCTGTGTTCATAATTCTTTAATTTTTTAAATACATCCATCTTCATCGTTTAAACTTTTTGAATAGCCACGTAGCGCCATGTGGTGCTTCGTGGCTAATTGATTGAAGTTTCTGTTTTGTACGACTGTTCATAATTCACTCAATTAGCTTGCGTCATGTGGTTTCGCTTTGTATGGTGGCGTCAGATACAAGCCAAAAGTAAATCCAAAAGAACCATTTGTCAACGACCATCCAGAGGAGTTCTCCCTGGACGACTCTTCCTACATATCCGGGCACTTTTCCGGTGGGGATTTGTCATGTCAGGAGAATGCGCAGGGACGCAGTCGGAACACTAAGAAAAGATGCGGAGACTGTTGAGGGAGGCTGGGATCATCTGAAATTTTGTTTATTTTAGACATGACGGTGGTTTTGGTTCAATAAATTAAATCGTTTAAAATAATTCTTAATGGTACTCACATATTCTATGTTATCAATAATTTTAACTACATGCTGTTGCAATGAAACTTGAAAACTTTAATCACTTCATGGTCATTGGCTGTAAAAATGACATTCGCAGGCAAAATGACTTAAATCTGTTTTATTTCCACGCAGATTTTGTTGACTGATCAATCACTAATAAAATTTTTCGTTTGTTTTTCAAGAATTTGATTTCCCAGCAAAAAAGTGTTGTGACTATCGGTGCTTTTTTGTAATATCTGTATGTTACATAATTGTTTGACGAATTTTTTAAAAAAACATATCGGATTTTTAATTTTTTCAATAAGAGATCAAGCTTATATGTCCCTCCATATTCACGCATAATATCATTGAGGCACGATCTTTTAATAATTTGTGACCAGGCTTATTATTCAATCTCCACATACTCTTCGATGAAATTGTTTTATAAAACCCCTCGTCTCATCAGCATTATATACGTTTTGCTAGTCATAATAATTGATTTTAATTTTGATTAGATTGAGAAATTCATATACTACAGAAGGATCATAATTTTGGGTTAATGACTCACCGAAAGCGGATATCAGCGACTTTTCTTTTCCACGGTTAGAGGCATGTTAAGTGTACACGGACGAAGCAAAATAGATAAATCCCATTATCTGAAGAGACAGAACTTTCAATGTATGTCGATAAGCAAACTGGGGAGAAATCCGAGACGTCTTGGAATCTTGAAAAGCGGTCTTGGTGAATAAGTCAGGTTCGAGATCACTTAAATTAGACTTTGATGATCCAAGGGCATATTGTCGCATAGCAAACGTTGAGTTGGGAGAGCTGTTCTGCCAGGAGAAAGCCATGATTAGTAATCCCGGTCAGTAATGACAACAAAGGCTTTCTTGGTTATTCCGACGCAGGACATTTGATCCTCGGAAGCATCGAGCGCAGTTGATCAACCATTTTCATTTGGTGACTATTCGAATGTCATTTAATCATTTGTAGATTTTAACATACTTATTCATTTCTCTATCCACCGTTTTCCATCACCTGAAGGGACCGGAAGTAAGTATTGACTAAATAAGCGTCTTCATAAACAAAGTCTACATAATCAGCATAAATGTTCTGATAACATTGGCTAGTAGTTTTCCCCAGAAAGTTTATAATAAAACTTGAAGGTATATTAAAAACAAAGTGGGAGATATTGAATCTCCATTGGAGGTACCAAAAGTCGTTTGGAAGTATGCTAGTTTTGTACTATTTATAGCGAGAAGAAGGTTTCGTCTTCTTTGGGTTTCGTCTAGAAGAAGGTTTATTATCTGCGTCACATCGAAGTCGAAGTGAGTTATTTAACGTAAACACTGAAAATCGAGTATTGGGGGAAGTAATATGAAACAGTAGGGATTGCCAAAGTTCCTTTGAGGACCTTTGTAGCTTGCTCCTATAAGGTATATTCTTAGAATTTGAATACAACTTTTGTATTTCTATACAATTCCGTGAACAACTTATGCAACAAAACCATCATGGGATGATTGACGTTTCTTAAAATCACGAAGGTTGAAGAACAGAGTAAATGAAAAGATGATGAAGAATGAGTGAATATGTCCATATCCTTGTTGCAACATAATCGTTGAATGAGCTTATGTTACAACTACATGTGGAGGTATGTTGTGGGTAAATAGAATATCACAGTTTATATGTAAATGGAGTAAAAAGATAGACGAAAAGTCAAAAAGCTCGGACCATTACTTGGAGACTGGAAGGATTATAAAGAAGACGATTGTTGAGAAGCTCACATGTCTCACAATCAAATTGTTCTTCAATGGACATAAGGAATTAGTCGAATAAAGTATCATAAACTAGAAATAAGTCAAAAAAATACCACGATCTGTACTTGAAAAAGACAAGCAATAAAGAAGTATACAGAACATGAAAGTCTCAAACTCTTGAAAATAAAATGCAAAGATAGATATGGGGACTATTTGCAGATATCCTTTGAATGGATACAACGGTACCCTTAAATAATGAATACAAACATACCTCGAAGGCACCATATATCGAGGATGACCTCGATGCACATTACACGTTTTAAACCAAAGAACTGCAAAAACGAAACTAAAAGACTAAGACTATCTAGATGCCATTTTAAAAATCCCATCCTCGTTGGGAGTCATCTGATTGACAGGAGTCACAGTAGTGTTACACAAACAGCTTGTGTTGCAATAATTCTTAAGGTCACATAGTTACCCCCTTCATGAGGAAGTGTAAACCAGTGGTATAAAGTTAGTGGTTCAACCACAGTGCTAATAAAAGTATAAAAAACTGATAGATTATTAATTATGCTTAAATGACTAATTACGCATGTAAAAAATTCGTAAGTCATAAATTCAAACCAAAACGTCATTCCACGTAAAACAGTATATAACAAACAGTCATAATAAACGTATGGTAGAATATGAAGGAAGCAGTAGATAAATGTTAAAAGGCACAAAACAGTCAAACCAACAAAATACCACAGATTGTGGTAAACCTGACGCAAACTATTAATATTTTCTAATATGAATGATTAGCATTACGGCCCAAACGGACAAAATCAAAATAACTTATAAATCGATCAGAAAGTCGCATTAATGTTAATTATATTTTTTTCACAAAATAATATAAAACTTGGTTAGAAATAATATTGTTAAAATTAAATTTGTTTTAAATTAATAAAATCAAAAAAAATCGAATAAAATATCGAATTCTATCTCAATAATAAAATCCTCCCAGGAATGTCGTATGTCTTATAATTTATAATTCTAGGCTTTTAAACATATTTTATTGCAACAATGGGTGCTTAGCCACTAAGAGAATCTTTGCCGACTGCACAACGACCACCGAGACACTAAAAAAAGTCCCCATGTTGAAAAATTTAGATTTTTGACGTTGACTTTTTCGACAAAAGCAGCGTGGATTATTTGATTTTGTTCATTGCTTACAGCAATAATAAACATGTGGTTCTGTGTGCTATAAAATCTGCAGTATTACCTTCAAACGAAAAAGAGCCTGAAGAGCCTTCTCAGGAATAAAGAGGAGTCTTTCGTCTATCAAGTTTATGTAGTGAAGTGTGAGGACTCTTTCGCTTCCATTTTGGATCTGCTGTTTTGCCCCACGACACGAAGACAGCTCGGAAAGGTACTCAAGAAGATGCACAATTCGAGGATACTGTTTTCCTTGAGTCTCTTAATTTGCAGAGTTTCCTTCTCAGAGTCCGGGGATTTTTCATCCTGCGACGTGGATATAAAAAACATTCCCAAGAAGTCTGTACAAGAACAGCTCAAGGATGACCTTATCGAGAAACTACGGGCAGAAATCGCATCCAACCACGCCCAGGTGATTAAAGAGTTGGAAGGGATCAACAACAGGATAGATTTTCTTGAAAGTATTGGTTTTGCTTATTTTTAGACCGCCAGAAACAAATGTATTACCATTGCTTACTCTTAGAGTGGACGAACAAGTCAAATTAAGTAATTTGAGAGAGACTGTGGCCAAGCTATCCGAGAATACGTCCTCTGAATCCAAGAATCTGTTGAATACATTCTCAATGGGTTTTCCTGGGTCATTTCTTGTAGAGTTTCGTAGTCTAAATGATAAATTTTCTAATGCTGTAGAAATGAGTAAATATACGGATGAAAACACGTGCAAAATGTATGACCATATGGAGGATAAATTTGATAAGCTAATTGAAAACCTCAAAGACTCCACCCTGCAAGGAATCGAACATTTAAAAGATCAAGTTGAAAAACAAAATAGTGAAATTAAGGGTTGCTAGCCGTTTATTGTTCGTAGGTCTTATTTCAGAGATTAATCCGCCACGTGAGCGATCAGTATCATGTCATTCAATTCTTTCGGAGGATTTTATCGAAATTTCAGACGATGATGAGACGGATTCCGTTTATTTCCAACGAAATAATCGGGATTAGTTAATATTCCCTAATTCTTACATTTTGGATCTTTAAAACTTTCATTGGTTATTTGTCATTGATTTAAATGAGATTTGTTGGATCGATTTACACATATTATGCTAGTACTTGCCAATTGAATTTTAATTAATATTGATTCACTCTCAATTTATAATCTTCCATTAGGTTGGGGTGTTTATGGGGGAACACGTTTGGATAGGAATGTGATTCTCACACGGAGAAATGACATCTCACTTGATCATAAAAAAATTTTAGCGCAACGTTATATGGTTCACCGATTCTGTAAGTAACCCCCAGAGAGCACCTAATGCTTCTCCAAAAGAACCATTAAACAACTTCCTACGAGGAAACTGTCTCCCCGGCGGCACGCTCTATTATTATTGTCACTAACTTTTATAAAAAGGGAGTTACTTCAAGCAATAAACATAACAAATTCAATTTATGATTTATCCACTTGTCGTGAATTATAGATAGTCTTCATATTTTCTATCAATCACTTAATTATTATATTCACTTATTGAACAAGTATTTAACTCTCCCGCTCTTCTAGGGGAATGGATTATCAACATAATGCAACTGACTTTATTTACCAAAAAGGATTAGCAGATATGCAAGATCATTGAAAAGAGATGAGTTTGAGAAAATTAAAGAATTTGTGTCTGAGTTAATAGGCAATTAATTTTATCGAATTAGTCTCGCTTAATTAACCTGTAATTTTTTAATTGAAAACAATTTATTATGAAACCAGAAAATCAAAATAAGCCTGATAGGATGGAGTTGCTTCTCAACTGACAGAGAAATCCTTTGGGAAGACGGACGGTCGAACTGAAGGCAAACAATGAAGCTATTCCTTTCAGAATATCCCAAAGGATCATTTGGGTGTATTTTGACATACACATGTCATTCTCGCCTTATGTTGAGAACATCATTACAAAATGCGAAAAGAAAACTTATATTTTACAATGCCTCACAGGCTTCTGGAAAAACGGAAATCATACTGTTTTTAACATTCCGTCGTGACTACGAAGATCCAGTCACTCGATCGATACGTACTTGTGTGGGGTCGAGGGAGGAGCATCGGGCCAAGATGAGGTCCATGCTAGTGCGTGATGGGATCACGTGATTAGTTAGTTTGTGTAGTCATGGTCTCTGGTAATATTATTTGGTTTCCCGACGCTCATTACAAACTTTCGAAATCATTGACCCGAGAGATTTTAGAAAAGAGACCGTCTTGGGGTTGAAGACTCCACTCGTCTCGACAACAACGAAGTTACATGGAATCTTGTGGAAAGGGAAAAGGTGTAGGTACATACCCCATCCCAAATCAAGCATTTTCCTGAAGAGAAGGGGAATACAGTAATCCCGTCTGGGTGGTTTCCATTTCCACGATCCAGGCCCACCGGTTCCAGAGATGACGGAAATCCAGTCGCCTCAAGAGAGCGCTTGTATGGTTAGCGAAACGGAAACAGGCCTTTGCTTATACATTAAGAGAGCGGATGAAGTTTTTTGTTGTCCACAACGGTATGGATGATGTTGGTACAGGCCGATCCTGAGACGGATAAATATCCCATTCCGAAAGACGTCCTGTTCCAGAAGGGAATCAATTGACGATGATGGGAACGCGTTCAGCAAGCACCTCTGTGAGGAGAAAAAAACAATATTATCGAAATTTATATTCACAATTTCTTAAATAATCTTGGAGATAAGAATGTTGAAATTCTCCAGGCTTTCCTGAAAGAGGTAACAAGGAGAGTAACATGCCAAAAACATTAACTTTGAAAAGAAAAGTTATTATTAAAAATATGAGGAATAATCTTTTTTGGAAATGGGGGTGCTCAATACAATTAGGTGTTCCACATTTGTAATACCAGCATCGGAGAGACAGGCTGATTCTGCATCGTGATTTAAAGAATTCATCTTGCGAGAGTCCCAGATTACAAATTTCATATTTACTCGCATTAATCTCGAGTCCACAACTGCTAAGAATGGGAAGAAGTATTCCAGGACTATTCATAGCCGTCTCGGAAGATCCACCAATCGTAGCATCTTCCAAATACCAACAATTGAAAGTCGTCACACACTAACGGACAGCCTCATCCACTGCCAAAGCAAAAAGAAGCGGACCAGGAAGATGACCTTGTTTGAAATGACGAAAGGTCTCCGATATACCCAATACGGAAACCATCCAAGCCCCTAATGCTGCTTGGTGAGAAGGATTTGATCCCAGCCACTACATCAGATTCGGTAAAAAAAACGGCAGGCGGCAGTCCAATGGCATTGAAAAATTTCTCAGATCCAATGAAGAGTGAGGATGTCAATTCTCCAACTTAGAAATGACTTCAGGGGTAACTGAGAAAAAAAGGATTCTCATCTTCAAACGACCGAGTAGATTTCCTAAGGTTTGCAGCAATAGAATCTTTTCGACGATTAGAGTCCAATCCAAGTGCAATTAGGTGAAAGAGAAATAAGGAAATCCAATTCATGGTCCCCGAAGACAAAGTAGCCCTCTCAATAGCGCGGGCAAGAGCCACGTCCGCCACTAACCTCGCGGACCTTGGGATCCTCAAAGGAATACGTCTCTGTACTCCACATTGACCCAAAAAGTCGAATTTCTTCAGACGTAAAGTGATCGATGGACGATCCAGAAAAAGGGTCAGACATTAAAAAAAAGTAAGGGAATCAAACCTGTAAATTGTTTTAATATTAAAATATAACAGCAAGACACATGAAATATATATTCGTGACAATATTAGACTATCGATTATTTTAATTATAAATAAAATTAAATTATACCGAAGGAACGGTTCCGCGACTACGGGTCGCAGCTTCCGCCAGTAAGGAATTAACCATTGATCCAGAATGAGGGTCCATCATAAATATGGTTTTCCGATATATTGAATTGATTCTGTTGAGCTTAGTCTCTGGACATATGCTCAACGTGTCTTGTGGCTTACCCGAAAAACTCACTTATTTCGGAAAGGAACGAAAAGAACCATCACCTTTTCCCCACCACATGGGGGTTCCTGTAAAGATATCTTTACTTGTAGTAAAATCTTGCATTGGTACCAGTTCGAGAAAAGTAACTGATGCAGCACTTCGATTGTGGTTTTTAGTAAAATGAGTCTGTAACGCAGTTAAATGTTTTAGCGATTCATTTAGGTTTAAAACACGCATTGGACTTTCTCGGTTAGTAAGCAACTTAAAACCTTCGAAATAATTATAAGATCAATTATTAGAGTGTATGTACATTTGAGTTTCTGACGGGAGACTCTCTTTTTGGTGGAAATTCTGTTATTATTTATTTATTAACCCCGGATACACCAAGAGACAAGTTAAAGTAAACAACTAATTAAGTGTATCCAGTTTCCACTTCAACAGAAACAGAGTCCATCCGGAATCAGCATAAAAGGTAAGACGTCTATTACATGCAGTTGTGGAAACCCTTCCAGTGGAGTGAGGGAGAGCAAATGATCCTTTTTCGTGCCGGCCTGGCACTGGGCTCCACCTATACAGGTGGATCACATGACGCCACTCTAATAGGAAAAGAGAGGAGGAACAGACAAGCAAGCAGAAAACTTCAGCCAATCAACCACGCAGCACCACATGTCGCCACGCGGCTAATATGGAATAGGCAGGGCTATTTTATTGTACCCCCTTTGCTTGGATATTTGAATAAATGATTTTTTTATTTTTATTAATTTTTATTTTCTTTTTGTCATATTTGGCGGTATTTTCTAAATGGAAGAAGAGGAAGAGTAACTGCTGGAAAAACTAGATCAGTGACCAAGTTCCTACCAAATGGGGGTCCTCAAGGATTTCCACTTTCACCACACCTATTCAACCTATTCTTGAATGATATGCCCTTTTTTACCAGTGACGATACTCTGGTTTTAACATATGCGGATGATATAATCGTCGCAGTCAAAGACCAGTGCGTTAATACTGCTGTTTATCGGATACAAGCTTCATTGGACGATCTGAACTGTTGGCTCGTTAATAACATTTTACATACAAGTCCCGAAAAGTCTTATACAACAATTTTCACAACAAACAGAAGATTGACAAACTCCGGTTCTTGTGTAACCATAAATGGAAACTCAATCCCCACGACCAACTCGGTCAAGATACTAACTTACGACCCACTCTTGACCTTCAGCAAACACATTGACAACGTCATCTCTTTGGCACAACGAAAGCTAAATTTTGTTAAATCACTCCTTGGACAATATAATGGGTGTTTCAATTCAAATTTGGACTCGCCCTAAGTGCAGTATATTCAACCGTCTCTAACTTACGGGTGTGCTGCATGGGGAACCAACCTATCAAACAGGAATATAGAAAAAATCAATACCTTCCAAAAAATAACCAGTAAGGCTTTGAAAGGTTTTCTTGGATACCTCTAAACCCTAAACCTTTTGAAAAATTATTGAGGAAAACCGGAGCCTTACTACCCTTTAAAAAAGTTAAAAACCCCCGTCCAATCCGGAAATGCGTTGGAACCCGGGAAGAACACCGAGCAAGAATGAGATAGCTACTCGAGGCGGCCGGAATCATCTGACGGCTATGTAGTTATTTAATTTGTCGGTGATTTTTGGTTTTTAATAATAATAATAATTTTGGAAAGTAGTGATGTGTGATTATTATAGAATCTGATAGAATTGCTCGACCTGTTCCATTAAGTTAATCCATGCGATCATTGTTTCATCAATTTCATTGAAGTTTAGTTTTGGAATTCTTGCTGTGTTTAATGTTTTTATATCAGTCCTATTCGAACGGTCGAATTTTAATTTAAGTCGTTTATAGCTCTGGGAGAAATCGTCTTTTTTAATCTGGAAGAAAAAATCCTGGAAATTTTAGACGCAGACACTGACGGGTTTTCAGATATTTACCGAGGCATTTAAACTTTCGTTGATAGAAAGTCTAACACAACGACGCATCATAAAACACAATTTAGCGTGTAATTAAAATTCGTGTAATTAAATCTTTCCCGACACATAATATTCGCATACACAAGAGTGTTTGTAGCGTTTTTTTTCTTCTTTTTTAACGTCCTTAAGAATTGAGCTTTCATCGTAACAACCAGGCTTGGACATACGTAATGTATTCTCTGACTCTCTTTTCGGATAGGGTTGACTTGCCAGACATGTCTATTATTATGATATCATCCTCATAGATATAAGTAGCTTTGAGTTCTGTGCCGATGGTATTGGAAAATCCTACATATAATATTGAAGGGATCGGACTCAAAACAGAGTCCTGTGGTACGCCTCTTGCAAATGAGATCCCTTCTGATATGAATCCGCCAACTCTTACTACTGCTGAGACGGGAAGAGAGCGCTTTGCAATCACAATGGATCCTTAACGGTATGGATGAGGGTGGCACATGTCGATTCTGAGACGAATAACTGCAAATTCGAAGGGCGTCCTGTTCCAGAAAGGAAGATGATGTAAAAGCGTCCAGCCAAACACCTTCTGGTTGTGGTCTTTTCGAATTTTATGACTAATTTTGACAAAAAGTTTGATGTGTGAACCGCCTCAACAAAACTCTAATGTAGGATACGAGTGCTCTCAGTCTGTTACGCCCGTCATGAACAGGTTGAGTGTTCATCTGCATTTTGCCAACATATTATTGGTGAGGTTACTATTGAAAGAGAGATTTTATAAACAAGTAGTATGTCGCCGCTGCTATTTGTGCTTTTCTAACCGTTGAGCAGACACCTTTCATGGATTATACTATGTTTTTTTGTATTCAAAATAAATTAATCGATTGTTTCTGACTGGATTTTAGTGAAGGAATGCTTTTGCTCAGTCATCGGAGAACCAAAAATGCAAGATTTATGTCTTTAAGAAATTCTCTGAGACAGAGACTACTTGAAGCCAAAAAAGTTGAACATTGAAGGTCCACAATTGCAAATTTCGCATATCCTTGTTTAGTTCAAGACTGTCTTTAGACCAAAGAAGGTAATAATTTTTCTAGATTTTACGGTCCTCCAAAAACTGCATCGTCCAAGTATAAAAGGATGAAAAAGGAATGGGGATTTTGGTGGTTTTTGTCCGAAAAGTTCTCATGTTGTACTCTAGAGGAAGAGGGGATTTGAAATTTTCCAGAGATAAGAGCGGACAGAGTCCGTAGGACTGGACCATCAGCCAATTATAAAACATCTTTCCATATAAGCATCCAGAATGTTATCCCTTTTTTACATTTGAAGACGAAGTGGTCAGATGTTTACACCAATAAGTAACTGAAAACAAATTCAGTACAATCTGTTGTCGCAAATTAATTTGTGGAGAATCGTGTAGACACGATGATCAGTTTGGATACGGCTGTGATGAACGACAACCCGACATTTTCGTTTATGATAAATACGATCTTTAATACTTTTTTATTACAATTTCTAGTTTTAAGAGCAACTCTAAATATAATTTTAACTTAAACTTAATTACCAACCCCGTGTGCGACATAATACAAAAAGTGTCTACTATTTTTTTTACAAAATAATTTTTTTTAACAATTAAACAAATGTCGGCTGAGGAAGCCTGCTGCGTGGATTGCGAACGAGTTCCCTCGGAGTATGACCATTCCAATCTTTTGTCTTAGCCATAACCCTTCTCGTTGATCCCTTTTCTTTCTGGCAAGTTCTCGCAAGAACACAGCCGTCATTGGACCAACGGCTCCCAATGATTCGGTCGCAACAAGAGTCAACTATTTATTTTAAAATTTTAGAAAATCTCGAGATATTTACATTTTTGATTACATTATTTCATATCTTCTAGATCCTAATTATGTACTTCTTGAAATCACTGTATACTTATTTGTATTTCATCAAACACAGGATACTTTCTGTTTGACGCATTTCCATTATAATCATGTCTAATATTCACTTTATCTCCCACGTTTATATTTTCTTTTTTTTCTCGCCTGTTTTTTTTGAAGATTTTCCAGAATATTCTGTGGTTCATCTTCCGAACTTTCATTGTTTTCGTAATTTATTCTTCTTCTGAGTCGGTTCCATCGAATGCCATTAAAAGGCTTATTCATTTTCGTTTGGGTTTTTTAATTCGCATAAAACTTTGAAAGGGAATATTCTTTGTCGATTGTAATCATATACAATCCTCTTTATAATGTTAAAGTAAACTCCAAAGCTTCCAGCTGAAGCACTTGTTGCGGACATCCATCGTTTAATTGATTGGTTGAACCTATTTATTATATCTTTAAAATAAACCTTTCAGCTTGTCCTTGTACCCATGGTGCTCTAGGTCTTCCACAGATATGCTTTATTTTAAAAAATTCAGAGCTTATCCATTTCAGATTTTCGAAACCCTCTTCCGTTATCAGTTTGAAGAATAACGGGTTCTCCAATAACGTAAAATATATTCTCATGTAGAGATGAGATTTCCAATGCACTTTTATTCTTTGCCAGTTCCACAACAAAACTTAGTGAATGAGTCAACGACGACTAAAACCTTCATATAAATAATTATTGAAGTTTAACCACGAGTTTGAGCGATTTATTTCTGAATATATTCTGAGATCTATAAGATCTGCGATATAATGGTCTTTAGGACCTCGGGCAATAATTGGAGTAATAGGTGGCTTTGCTCCCATCAATTTTTTTGAATAGCTAATAAATAACCAATACTTGGCAATAAACACATTTGTTCAAAACAAGGCGGATATCTTCCCTCATTATATTGTAGAAACTATTCCCCCACATTCTATTAAGTCTATCTTGGCCAAAATGATTTTATTATGCTCAGACTTCACCGAAGCAGATACACTACCTCAATCATCGTTAATTTCAGTTCCTTATCTTTAACTGCCAAGAATTGTAATTTTAGATCATCCTTCAGGTCTTCCATTTTTGTCCCTTGCAAACAAATCACGGTTTTAGACAAAATTAGAAATTTTGTTTTTCCTCCGTAGGGGGACCGATGTCAAGGTCGTTTTTTTTGTCCCTTGAAAGTCAGTCTCACGGTGATTTAGAGTGATAGGTGGAGCAAGTTGTTTCTAGCACTTAAACAAACTTATTAACGCTAAAAAATCATTAAATCAAGCACTTATAAAAATAATTGCTTGGGGGTACTATAACTGCTTTAGGGGTACTATAATGCGCCAGTACCGCGGTATCCTCCTCGCAGAGCAATGGAGTTTCAAAACAGGAAAATCATGCACTGATTGCATATAAAAATGTGTTTAGAGGAATAAAATGCAAATAACAGTTGAACGTAGTATGATTGGATATTTCCAAGGCTTCTATAGTGTGTGCACAAAATCCTCCTATCAAGGCTCGTGTAAGCGGATATTCCAAGATTCCTATTCGTATGGATAAGGAATTTCCTATCAGGGCGGATATCTCAAGTGCGTATTGAAGGATTCGTATCCAAAGATATTTCAATAACGTGTCTGATTCGACTTATTTTAAAATTTTATTTCCCTTTCTCCTATTTTTAATCTACCATTTTAATAAATGTAAAAAACTGAAAACACTTGGTTCATTACTCGGGGATGAAACTGACCTTGAAAAACAGAAAAGGCTATTCTCAGAGTGAGGTAGATCTGAAAAACGCTTTTGAGAGTCTACAATGTATTTGTAGTCTCAATTAAGAATAACCCATCCGGTTGTCCTCAACACCAACCTAATAAAATTAATGGTACGTGAGTTATTTTTTACATAATTGTGTTGTCCTTTATAAATTTTATTAGCCCGAGGTGGATAAATTAATATCATCTACCAACGCACTTGTGGTCAAAATTAAATTAAAGAAATTGGTTATCCCGTTGTAACTGGGTTAGGTAGCTAACTACTAAATATTTAACACATATTATCAATATGGTCTAGAAGGGGAATCTTTATTACAGGAATAATCCATTACTTCATAAAAATAGACACAAGCCGAGAATATTATTAACAAATATTTTGAAGGAAACTGAATCACTATTTTTTTCAATATCTAAAGAATATTATTTTAAAATTAGCAATTACGGAATCAACTGAAGTAGTAACTTTTCTGTTTGAGCAATCATTGTTAATTGAATTCCAAAAGACATCAACTGAAGTGGAGAGGTCATTTTTGATTCTTAACAAAATTTTAACGAAATATTTCCTATCTGAAAATGTAAAATATTATCTAATTTTGTGTTTTACAAGTTAAGTTAACTTTTCATTTAGGTAAACTTTTTATACTTATTAGATCAACTATTGACTTTTTAGGGTTATTTTTTTAACTTTTCCAACTTCTGACACTATATCTGTAAATTTCCTTTTGTTTCTTCCGAACTGTCCCCTAGATTTTGTGTTTAATATCATTAGAAATTGTGACGGGGTTGTCTTCAGATTCGTATGACGAATTTTTTAAGATAATTTTACTGCACCTTCAGCCCACACTTCTAGTCTTATAACTCTTGAATACATCCAAGTCTTGTTTCCGCCGTTGAGCGATGAAATTTGAAAATCTAATTGCTCCATATGTTTCACAGGGGAATTCTAGCATTCTAACCCTTTTTAGACTTTTATTAACCCCGGATATACCGAAAAAGAATATGCAGTAAACAACTAATTAAGTGTATTCAGATTCCACTTTACAGAAACAGAGTCCTTCAACGTCACACGAGTCCATCATTCGGAACCAGCATAAAAGGTAATAGACCTCCATTTCTTGCAGTTGTGGAAACTTCTCCAATGGAGTGGGGGGTCATTTGGATTCATATTCACGTGGTTTAATTAGTAATTATTTAAGGACTAACAATACCGCCATATTCAAATGTTTAAATCTATGATTATTTAAGAACCAACGATGCGAACATATTCAACACATTCAAGAACACCAACAGTTAATTTAATTACTAAATTAAGTGATCTCGAAGTCCTCAATCAGAATTCTCATTTTCTTTTCGTGCGCCTTCTGGGATCCAACACAACTTCTCTGTGGGCGGGGTGGTATCGGGAATAGGAATTGTAGAGGGGTGATGTATACCCTTCTCATAAGACACATCGTGACTGTGTATTGTTGAGAGTTGCACTGCTTGCACATGGTAGCAAATCCTTCTCCATTTTGTCGGATAAGGTCTNCAACACATTCAAGAACACCAACAGTTAATTTAATTACTAAATTAAGTGATCTCGAAGGCCTCAATCAGAATTCTCATTTTCTTTTCGTGCGCCTTCTGGGATCCAACACAACTTCTCTGTGGGCGGGGTGGTATCGGGAATAGGAATTGGAGAGGGGTGATGTATACCCTTCTCATAAGACACATCGTGACTGTGTATTGTTAAGAGTTGCACTGCTTGCACAGGGTAGCAAATCCTTCTCCATTTTGTCGGATAAGGTCTTCAAGTGATGAGGGTATTAGTTTTTCTAGTTTCCCGAGATTACTAATAGTAGTGGCTGTTAAGGCCTGAATGTCCCGGATTCTTTGTTTGTTTGTCCAGGACAGATTGATTCCCCATGACATACAGGCATAGCTGACAGAAGGCTCAAATTGTTTGTACAACAATTTCAAAGCTGGGAAAGAGGTTTTAATGCCACCGAAAATAGTTTTGATTATCCCTAGCTTTCTTGAGCAGCTTCCAGAGACCGCGTCGACGTGAGGTGAAAAAGACATGTGTGTGTCGAAGGTGATCCCTAAGATTTTCAGTTTCTTCGTGAAAGGTATTTTTGTCTGGTTGATAAAAATATCCACTGTCATTTATCCAAGTCTTTTGTCTGAGGTAAATAAAGACGAAGAAGATTTTTCAGTAGATATATCAAGTCGGTTATAATTTAGCCAAATTTGAATCTTATGAAGGTATTCTTGTAGTCTTTCTGATGCTTTTGGGATATTTTGGTCGCGGGATCCAATTAATAAGTCATCAGCATATGAAAGGATGAAATCGTCTTTATTATCGGGTTGCGGTAAATTGGACATGTATAAGTTAAATAAGGCGGGTGATAAAGGGGTCCTTGTGGGACACCATTGGGTAGTAATCTTGAAATTGATTTGGTCCCATCCATGTATACCCGGGACCTTCTTCCATTTATGAAGTTAGCAATCCAAAGTTTTATATTGGGGTCGACGGGAAGATTAAACAATTTCCAGGTTAGGATTTTTTTTGAGACAGAGTCGAAAGCCTTTTGTAAATTATCGAACAGACAACTGTTTTGAGGTAACGAGGATTTGTGTTAAAGCCTTCAATGATAAATTGGTTGAGGGATTTTAGGTGGGTGGAAGTTGAATGACCCCTTCTNGTCGAAAGCCTTTTGTAAATCGATCGAACAGACAACTGTTTTGAGGTGAGATTTGTGTTAAAGCCTTCAATGATAAATTGGTTGAGGGATTAGGTGGGTGTTGAATGACCCCTTCTGAATCCATCTTGTGAGAAAAAAGGGACAGGTTACTAGATTAAGAATCAATTTTTCCAATAATTTTGATAAGGTGCATAGTAAAGAGATTGGTGGAAATGATGCAGGATTGTCCTTAGGCTTCCAGGCTTAAGGATTGGGCGTATATAGAACAGTTTCCAGATAGTTGGAATTGAATTCATGTTTATTGAATAGTTGAAAATCACTGTGATTGCATCAATCGCAATAGGTCCAAGGTGTTTTAGTAAAATACCAGGGATAGAATCTGGCCCACATGAGAGGGAAGAATTCATCCTCTTCAAACCCTCACTGACATCTGAATGAGGATGAGGTTAATCGGCTTGTTCTCTTCGGTCTTATTGAGGATAAAGAAGGCCCATCCATTTTCCTGAAAGGTTTGTGGCTTATATTGGCGTAATATTTCATGAGCTTGTTAAGACTGTGCTGATCCGTCTGTTGTCTTTTAAAATTTCCTTTTGGACCAAGTTGTTTAATTTCTCTCCATATCTTCTGAGCAGATTTTGAAATGGAAGGGAAAATACTAGTTCGTCCCATCTGTTTACTTCAGTTTTTCTAATCCTTTTAGATATTTCGTCATTGAGAGTTTTTATTTGATTTTTCTGTCCGGGAAAGGAAGGTACATGTCTTTTCAGGCGATTCCTTTCTTTAATTAATGACTTGGTGTTCTGATCAAGTTTTTCATTGTAGAATTTAAATGATCCACGCGGAATGAATGTTCTCCGCGCCATGAGAATAGTATTGTTTAGAAAGTCAATAGCTCTATCTATTGAAGGGAATATCATCATATCAAAGTTTACTAGAGCTGATCGATGTATTTTGAATAGTCATTCCAGTTTGCTTTTTTATAGTCGAAAAATGAAACAGTCTCTTCTTTGTGGTAAAGAACTTTTTTGATTCGAATAATGATTGGATTGTGGTCGGAAGATAATCCATAATGCACCATCCAAGATGTGTCCGGTACAAGGTTTGGGGAACAGAAGGTAATGTCTGGGGACGTTGAAGCTTCGTTTCCCTTGTAGGGAGTCCTAGTGTGCTTCCTGGGGTTGTTGATGATGTCAGAAGGTGAGTTGGTTTAATAAGGATAATCCTCTTGAGTCTGCTGGATGTGATTTTAACCAGGCTGGATGTTTAGCATTAAAATCTCCACACAATATCAGGTTTCCGAGCTGTTTAACTTGGTTAGGTTTAGAGAGAATCCTTTTAGGCAAGAAGATGGAGGGGACGTAGATATTTGTAAAGTTGAAAGTCCCGAATGCGCTTGTAGTGGATATTCCAGATATTTCCGTGGTTCCATCGTTAATTAATAAATTTAGTTTTGCTGATGTGTTCGTAAATCGAATGCTGTTTCTTATCATGACGAGGAGACCCCCACCAAGACGGTTTGAGCAGTCCAGGCGGATCCAGTGGTATCCTGGAAAAAGAGGAGTAGGTGATGATGGAGTAAGTATGTTTTCTTGAAGTAAAATCAGGTCAATGTTCTGTTCTTTAATGAAAGACCGTAGTTCGAGAATTTAACTTTTGATTCCGTTGATGATTATCTGCAGAATTGAGAGTGGAGGACCTGGATTAAGTTCAATGTCACCGGTGAGAATTATCAGAAACCCATTCAGCCGAGGGAGATTAAGAGAGGGAAGAGGCCGTAGTCGAAGAGTCCTTCTTCGGATGGGAGGTAGTTAATGGTCCTTTTCCGCGGTGCATTAAGTGCACCCTGAGTGCCTCCAGAACTTTCATAACTTTCATAACTGGTAGACCACATGACGCCACGTTTTATTTAATGTTTGTATTAATGATGTGATATGTATCCAAACACCACCTTAACTAGGCCAGGGAATATGGCAGGTCAGCATTAATCAAGAACGAACTCAAAAAAGTCTCCCCAATTAATTATTGAGGATAAGCTTAGAATGAGGGCTTTGATTAGTGAATTAAAAAACAGGGAGATCAAAGAAAAAAAATAGAGATGGAAGCATGTGCTCTTTTCTCTGAATTGAAGATCCATTGCTTAAGTTCTGACGTCTCAAGAGAGGATGAAAGATCATCTGAATGGATCAAAGCCAAAAGGATTTGAATAATCTCAAAATATTACCTGAAATATCGCACAAGGACAATAAAAAGTCGGATGTACCCCCTTTATATTTCGGTAAACCGAAAAAGGAACCTGATATGATCTACTTTACTGAAAACGACTGAGAAATAAATTGAGAGCCATTAAAACAACTTATCTTAACGGACCGGATAAGATCTCAATGATCCTCCTAAAGAATCTTGGGGATTTTGGAATCGCTTGATTAACGAGGATATTAAACCACTGTATTAACAAAATTGTATTCCAGCTTTATGGAAGCTTGCCCACCTACGTACAATTTTAAAACCCAGAAAAGTGAAGAAGGATCTTCTTCATACAGACCGTCCCGTTATTGTGTTGTTATCGAAAATTCTGGAAAGGTTGGTCTTCGCGAAAATCAAAAATTTTCACCGAGATTTGTCATTTCAAAATGATTTTAAAAAGGATAGGTTTACTTCGACCCATTTATTTTTTACTTCGTGCGATATGGTTTTTCGCACAGGCCGGGACACATGAAGACTGTGTTTTGTTCCATTGACGTCCACACGCTTTAGACTCTGTGTCTTACTTAAAAAATACCTGGAAAGCTTAAGATCTGGTTAGCTAATTTCCTTAGTGGTCGTAGAGGACGCGTCTGCATTGTCCAGTCAAGATCTATCCGAAAATAATATTATTCTGACTTATGCCGACGACATGGTAATTGGGTCACGTGATCACAACATCCAGATCGCCACTTCGAGATTAAGATTCGTCTAGTTACCAGCAGTGAGAAGTCTGTCACAACTCTATTTACATCAGACAAGAAAATGGGAGGACGGTCGATCTGAAGGCAAACAATGGAGTTATCCCTTTTAGAAGATCTCAAAGATCCTTGGGTGACAAAATGCGAAGAGAACTAATGTCTTGAAATGTCTCACAGGCTAATGGAAGTACGTAACCATCCTATTTTGAGTACTATATATAAACAATACAATGAACCATGTATTTCTTACCCATGTGATATCTAGGTCCCTTTCATCTCTTGGACAAACGTCATGAAGATCGAGGTTAGTCGAAAAAGAGTCTCTAAAATCCCCTTGAATCCATTATACGTATGAACTATGGAACGCGCCGTCGTGACTACAAAGATCCAGTCACTCGGCCGATACGTGCTTGTATGGAGTCGAGGGAGGAGCATCGGGCCCTGCTAGAGCGTGCTGAGATCACGTGATTAGTGAGGTGTGTAACCGTAGTCTCTGGTGTTGTTATTATTAGTTATAGCTCCTCCCAGGAGTGACACACACTTTATTAAAATAAAGAACAATTATCGTAACTAATCGACGATAGAGAACCAAGGAATGCTCTTCATTTCTTTTTTTGTGTGTGAGTCCATTTGTGGACGATCCGGTTCTGCATTGAGATATTCACTGATGACGACGTCACGTTTAAAGTCGAAGCAGAGTAGATGCGCGGAACCTTCAGTCGGAATATACAGGAGCGAGATTCGAACTAGGTCCATCATGCCTTTTGCCCGCCACTCATTGAGGTGGCGATTTGCGGACTCATAGAGGAAATTACCGACGTCTTTTTCTCTAATATTGGACAAGGATCACTTCGAAAAGAAGCGGTCCCCAGGAAGGAATTTGCTAAGACAGAGGCAATACTACTTTTTTTATTATATGGACCAGTGTTTCTCAACCTTTTTTCGTATCGCCCCCATAATAATTATAATGTTACAATGGAAGAAGAGTGTGTCATCAACTCCCTCTTTGGAGATGGAGAATAAGGATGTCCCCACGGCATGCCAATTCCAAAGTTGAGAGGTAGCAGAGGTGTAATCTTCTTAAGAAACGTCGCTTCATTCGTTCTAGCTGAATTGTACATGCACCACTCCACAAGGATTAACACGTTTTAAAGCAAATTAATATAATTTATAGTAAAAGTCAATTATTGTTAAAAAATCTATAAACTCGTCCTACAATATCTAATTTTCTAAACGTGGGTGTGGTCATTGATGTAGTCATTGGGGAACTCGACAGTGTAGTTGTTGATCCTTATGCTGGTGTATTTTTACCATAGTTGCGTTGGATTTTTGGAGTCGGAATCTGCTTGACATTTTCGTTTATTGCAAATATTCAATGTTAGAATAATTAAGCCATTTGGACACACTGAAATACAGAAGACGTATTCGATTATTTTAAATTCATCAAATTCAAGGAAAAAGGCCAAGAACCAGTCTTGCAAAAAATATAAACCCGATAGAAAGAATAAGAAAATTAAAATTGATTTTTTTGATTTGATTGATATAGTCTTCTTCCGTAATAAATGAATTTGTAGAAAATGTAAAAGTATAAAATGATGTCCAATTTGTCATGAACTCGTCCGCGAGAATTTTGCGATCTCCTACTTTTGAAAAACCCTACAGAAAGGCTGCAGCGTAGAGCCGAGAGAAAAATGTCTAGGAATTGTGCACTATGAAAATAGAACTCTTGCAGACGATTTTGGCAATTAGTCTCCCGAAGAAAGCTGACAACTCCGCCTACATTCTTATCATAGGTGATCGGATTTACAGAGAACAAAAACGTGATGGATTACCTAAAATAGACTTCAAAATAAATAGGGGATATTAGACGGAAAACCATATTTTAATTCAGGCCTCATTGTTGAACAGGAAAAATTCCGAATCCCCAAAAAATATTTAGTAGCTTGAGACAATTAGGGGGGTCCCTATGGCAAGAAATGGTATTTAAATAAATGGCCAAGTGGTTAATTGGTCACAAGTTGTGATGATGGCGTATCTCTATTGCACAGAATGTCTACTTAGCTTCATTATGCAAGAAAACCTTTGTCTTTTATCGTTCAGGGAGCATGGACAAAGTGACGGACCTAGGAGCCATTAAAACACAAATTTTCTGAACAAAGGAAGCGTCGGATGTAAGCATATCCAGGTTCGATTCTCGTTCAACACAGAATATCATCCGTCAGAAGCGCCGGACAAAATTCTGATATCTCTCGATTCTAATCTCGCTGTTGTCCATTCCGACTGAAAGTAATCATCTACGATGTTCCTGGGATGATGAACGACACCATCATCAGTGATACCTCAAACTCACATGCAACTAAAAAAAGTTAAGAGCATTCCTTAGCACCCTTTCAGCGAAGGGTCAAAAAAACACGGCAGTAGGTTAATCCCATCCACTCCAAACGACAACCTCATCTTCGCTCGATGTTCCTCAAGAGATCCCACAAAAATAGTTTCAACAATAAATTTATTAATAAACTCAGTCACTACAAATTCCTAGTAAAATAGAGTCAACCCAATGCTTAGCGCCAAAATTTGCAACTTTTTCATGAATCGTCAACCAAAAAATACACGCGGGCGTTTTTGTCAGTAGACTTGACATCCCCTTTTTATATTTTACAATAGCATTAAATTTCCCCCCTTAATCCACATGGAGGTGAGTACTCGTCAGTGCCACTATCTTTCTAACAACAAATTTTCCCTTTGGATTTCTAAGTTGAATCAATGAAGACCTTTAATCTCATATTTATTATCCATACTTTTTAAATGATAAATAAAGGACACATGCCTTTTTCTGAGTTAAAATCTGCTTTACGAATGAAAAATGAAATATTTGCGTAGACATGCAAATATATAGGTTTTTGCTTAGTCACTTTTGCAATTGATCTCGACACTTTTGCGATTGCAATTAATCTTCATCCTATAACAAAAAAATAATTTTGTTCCAATTTGCTTTTGGTAAGACTCACTTTAAACCTGAAATGGTATAGTCTTACTTCTCAAGCCATTTAGAATTGAAAGGATCAACCTCAACACAACAAGTTTCAAATAATATTTTTAATAAAAATAATATACAATTCGTTTAATTAAAGCAAATCCGCGTTAACAGTAAACACTGTTTATGGTTTCGCTTGTGCCATGTTTTTCGATTATCCTTTTAATCTTCTCCATCATTTTCGTTGTCATGCTCGTCTCCTGATTTCGTCCAGATCGTCTGCATCCTTCAGTCAGCCCCGATCACTGCGTAATCCTCCGCAAGTGTCCTTGGAAGATAACTTCTTGGACGTCCTCTAAATGCAGGAGATACAGTATTGCCGAAAAATTCTTCCATGGGGGCATTGCATGGTGTCTGTTCACCCACCCGTAGAATATGTCCAAAAAGGCGCCAGCGGGCTTCAAGTACTTCAGACTTATTGATCCACAATCAGTCAGTATGTACAATTTATTGTTTGAGATTTTCGTTGGCCAAGAGTATCCAAGGAGTTTTCTTAGTTGGCCTCTGTGGAACGAGTCGAGTTGTTCCATATCTTTCTTTGATATTCCCCAAGTACCTGCGTTGTACATGAGGACTGGAATGATCAGAGTTTTCGAGTGTTCCTCCACATCTCATCAACGTGGGTTGCCGATCTTTAAATGGTGGTTATTTCAGTTTTGTCTTTATTGACTTTGAGGGACCATTTACTCAAAATTGTTTTCGCTTTCTCCATAATAACGTCTATAAATTCCCTCACGTGACAGTCCGTTTGGTTATGTCCTTATTCCAGCATTCAGGTTAACGGAGCCTCCCTAATCAAGTGACTTGATTGTCTCTGCGGAGAGCATGGACTGGTCAATTATTCGGATATAACCTAAGAAAACCAAGATTTAAAGAAAAATCTGTTATAAGGCGTTAATTTTATGATAAAAGTCACAGTATATTTTTTCAAGGATATTATTATTAAAAGCACTCTCGAGAAAACATAAATTAAGTTTCCCTTGTCCCGTATTCCTAATCATCCTCTACGTCAATCTCGACCATGATCCTCTGTTGCGCGCTAATTCTCTTAGGTAGTCCAGATCGTCCTCCGAAGTTAGTCGCCGATAGATCTTCGTTCAAGATAGTCGGAAGTGTCGTTTTTGGCCTTCCGCGAAATCCGGCTCCTGTGTGTGCGAGGTAGTTATCCATTGCGACATTTGCGGGGACATGATCATTTAATCGTAACACGTGGCCAAAGAGGCTCCATCTTGATTTGAAAATATCATCTGACAGCACGCCGTATTTGCATTTATTTTAAAAGTTTGCTTTAAAGATCTTCATAGGCCAGTTAATCTTGATTACCGATTTGAGCTGAACTCTGGAAAAAGTCAAGACGGTCCATTTCCCGTTTAGAGATTCCCCAAATCCCAGAGTTGTAGGTTAGTACCGGGATGGCAAAAGCTTTGTATATTCTAAACCTGGTGTTTAGTCCTATCCTCTTCTTGTGGCTAGGTCGCATACCAGTTGGTGATTCTTGTGAGGTTGTTTAAGTCCTCTGCAATTGAAAGTTCTCAGAGCGAACGGAGAAGTCGGTAAAGAATAGGAATAAGACATAGTGCAATAGAGATGTCGTCACCACCTCAACCAAAAATTTCGATAACGACAAATAAAATGTTATTTTATTAAACAAATAAAAATTATAAAAAATAACAATAAATATTTTAAAAATGTACTAAGTTATTTAATAATTTGAATTCATTTTGTTGTTCGCATATAAAATGGCAAGTAAAAAGACAATGAAAAAGCCTCAAAGGAGGCAACAGAGAAGCACATCAAACATATTTGCGATGATTGAGACTGACCAGATCAAGAGATTCAAGGAAGTCTTTGCAATTATTGACCAAGATAACGACGGAATTATTTCAAAGAATGACCTCAGAAACACCTACAACAGTTTAGGTAGGAAATTATTTACATTGGCAGGAATAAATCCCAAAGAGGGTGATCTCGACGAAATGTTAAGGGAAATCTTAATTTTACGATGTACTTGGCCATGTTTGGGGAGAGACTGAAGGAATCTGACCCCGAGAATGTAATTGCCAGTGCCTTTGCCTGTCTGGACGCTGAGGGAAATGGTAGTGCTTCCGTTTTATTTCACAGGGTACTTAATGGAGGACGAACTGAGGGGATATTTGATTTCAATGGGGCAGCGAATGACTGACGATGAGGTACCGCACCGTCTGACTCGTAGATCGACATAATTTTCAGGGATGCCAAAGTAAAGGACCAGAAGTTATTGTACAAGGAGTGTGCGGCTATGCTCAAGCAGGGGCGGAAGGATGAATAAACTAATTTGATTAATTTAACAAAGTTGTTCTGTGTGGTCTATTAGAATTTATTGCATGATGCTATTAAAATCCAAAGATAGTGTAATTTTATGCAATTTTATTATCTTTGGAAAAATTTTAATTTAAAAACAAAAATAGTACAGTTTGGACATCAGAAAAAATAGGACAATTCTATTATTTTTTAAAATTTTTTTTTTTAAATCAAAAATTTATTAACAATAAAATATTATTTATTAACTATGGGGGAGAGCGGCTGCTGACATCACGGAGTAAGCGTTTCCGCGAACAACTGCGATACCAATTCTTTGCCTTAGCCAGACCGCGGAAAAAAATCTTGCAAGGAGACTCACTCTCTCCCCAGCTGTTTATGGTAATGGACCCACTAAGCCGAATATTAAATATAAAATTCCCGAATGTATTGATCAGAGTGATCCGTCTATTGCCACAAATGCGACTAACCATTTTCTTTTTATTGACGATTTGACAATAATTCCGAATATGAAGATACTATTTAGAAATGATGGAGGATATTGATGAATATCTGGGTGTTGTTGGCCTTAAAAGAAACTGTAAAAGTCTGCAACTAATCTGAAATGTGCCAAAGATACAAATTATCTGGATGGTTGTGAGGGATATCGCTATCTTGGAGTGTTAGAAGATAAAGGGAGTAAGGTTATGAAAGACAAAGTTATGGAAAAAATTGCTGAAAATGTGAAGAAAACGATACAGATGTGGCGAATTCGAAATTAAACGCTGTAAACTTGTTTAAAGCGATAAATGAATACTCTGTATAATTATTACATCGGGCTATTCGACATTGAACCACGTGAATTCGAAGCTATTGATTTAGAAATCCGGCGTATACTCTCTAACTTACGAGTGCACTTAAAACCTCCCAGCAAAGAAAGATTATGTCTCAGCAGGAATAATTTTGGAAGAGGATTAACCTCATTTCTGATAAGAGTGAATGCATGTTATTTCAATTTTTGACCGACCTAGAAAGGAAATCTCCCATGTGTCTTCGAAGGGCAGGAATTTTGTGGGTCCTAAAACAAAGGAAAACACATATGACCACTATCGCAAGCTTTATTGCACTCAAAAACAATGTGGATGACCTATCTAACTTGAACACTGATATTTAAAGGAATATCAAAGGAAGACTAATCAGAAATTGCTTCATTCAATTATATTTAAGTGTTTTGAAAATACGAATGTCGATATCAATGGATCAACAGAATGGCTTACTGGGGGAAACAATAGTCCAAGGTCGGAAGCAATGTACTGCATGATACAGGATCGGAATCTGTTCTTTGAAAAGATCAAAGCAAATTGCAGTCATTGTGATATGGCCAAAAAATGTGTGGATTCACCTGGCTCCACGGTGTATCAGGATGCTTAGCGGTTTGTATATGCGGCGACATAACGAAATTGTAAGATGTATACACCTACAACTATGTCGTCAAAATGAACCGAGAGGGTAAAGACGCATACAGTCCAATCAATTGTGTCAAGCAGAAAGTTGAATACGAGTCGACGCAACACCACAAACGGATATAAAAGTTAAAAATAACAAACCTGATATAATCGTGGGAATAGGTAGTCTTTGTATTAAGCAGTGTTTCTTTTACATCCGTTTCTGAAAAGTAGGAAGATAAGCGGTCCCTCTTCGGTTTTTCCAAAGGAAGTTGACCTGTCTGATCTTCCGTTTCTCTTTATGGGCACTATTCACATAATACTTCATAATGGAATTCAGATCCTTCTGGCTGTATTCGGATTCGTAGGTTGGTCTATCATCAGCCCTTGATATGTCCCGAATGATTTTCCATATTTGGGGGCAGTTGTCTGATTTCGGTTCAAAGCTGTGAGAACTCGTGACCATTTTTTTCTGTATCTTAAGTTCTTCGGCCTTTATATTTTCATTCAGTGCTTTCAGTCGGAGTTTTGCCTCAGTTGAGCGAAATCCAGCGTTTTGAGGAATTTCTTTCCTTGACCAAAGCCTCTTGTGTAGCAGGTGTGTCCTATTGGGACAGCCATTTTTCTTTCTTGCAGGATGATGTCATTTATGTGATACACCGCCTTGTCAAGGGAGGAGAAATCCACCAGATTTACATCAGCCAAACGATTTCAGTAATAATCCGGAAAAAGTTCCAGTTTGCGGATTTGTACATGTAGGTCGGCTTCTTATCACAAAATACCTCCCTCCTGATCTTCAATAAAATAGGATTGTGGTCGCTTCTGTATGACAGACCAAGTTACTCTTGTAGAGAGAGTTGGAGAGCAGAGAGTGATGTCTGGGGATGTAGGTTGGTCAGAATTCATGAAAAGGATTCTTGTGTGTTTCGAGGGGTCATTAATGATCATCAGTTTTCTAGACTGCGAGAGTAGAAGTCTTCCTCTTGCATCGGCAGGCTGACTTGACAGCCAAAGGGGATGTTTGGCACTCAGGTCTCCGCAGATCAAGATATCCCCCATATTTTCCAAAGTAGATAAGTCAACCATTGAATACTTCTTAGGGCATGAACCAAAAGGAGGTATATAAACGTTCACCAGAAACAATTTTCCTTTTGTTGAACTCACAGAGATTCTATGGTTTCCGTGGTTTCATCGTCTTCAAGGAGATTCTTTATTTCTGATAAACAGTCCTGAGACTTAAGTCCTTTTCTAATAATCGTTAGTAGTCCACATCCACATTTCTCTGTACGATCTTTCCGAATAACATTGAATCCAGGAAAAATAAGCGTAGAGTCCTTAGGAATCAATTTAGACTCTTGAATTAACAAGATGTCAATTTTGATTTTTTAGATGAGTGTTCTGAGCTCCAAGATTTTACCTTTGATTCCATTCACGTTGAGTATTAATTAATTACAATTTATTTTCTTTGATAATATTAAAATTTAGCGTTTAACTGTAAAAAAGTATCACAAATACTTATTAAACCAGAAAACCACCATCATATCAAAAATAAACAAAATTCTGGTGACCCCGGCCTCCCTCAATAGTCTTCGCATCTTTTCTCGGAATTCTGACTGCGTTCCTGCGCATTTCCAATATGGATGGGTCCGCATACCCGAGTCCTTCGCAGGGGCACTGTTCCAGTCGCCTCTATCATATTTTTAAGGCAGGATTTCCACACGGGAAGATTTCCTTAGTAGGTTTGCTGCTTTCAAATACTTAATCTGGGTTTTAAATTATTCTCAAAAATAACCAATTTAAAAAAAGACAATTTATATGGAAATTAACAAAAACTATCAATTGCTAGAGAAATTAAAATTTAGCATGAAGGTTGCAATATGTCATTGGATTTATTGATTTGATAGTCATTTTAACAACATCATTAAATTAGCCTTCCACACCTTTCAATAAGATAATTTTCAATATCACAATTTTGTTCCAAAATTGGTAATTTCAATGAGTTCGTGAAACGAATTTTCATTCATTATGATTGCTTCACATTCGCAAAAATAATCCTATCTTCTTTTACTAACGAGATTTTCGGAATAACAAAATCTCGCTTTTAAGAAACTCCCCCATCTTGTGATAATTACATCCGGAGGAATTTAATCTCATCAAACATAGTTCTGCGCTTTATTGATTTCGAAAGAGAAATTTTCATTTTTCGAATTAGTCGTTAACTGGGGTATTTTGACATCATTTTTATTGTACAATTTAGCAAATGATAAAAAACGAGTAATATGAAAAACTTTATTATTTTCAGTAAATTGACAGCCTTCACCATATAAAGAGCCGCATCGCTATTAATAATATCAAATTTGAAATTTTTAATAAGAATTCATCAAAAAGATCTCTATTTGTTTGAATTATAACATTCGAATTCAAATATGCTGAATTTATAGCTGATTTCACAATGTATAAAGTCTCTGGTTTGCAAATTGTCCCGATAAGTACATTTAACATTATTTTCCGTTAATGCTACTTTCATGAATAATTAACTAGAATTGTTTTTTTAATGTTTTCTGTAGTTCAATATTGTAAAGATCATAAAGTTTACGAATATTTTTTCGAAGTGCTTAGTAGACGTTACATGATAATTTAATGAATAGCTTTTTTATATAACTATTCCCTAATTTGTAAAGTGGATATATTTAAAAATTTTTTAACCAAAAAAGATCCAGTTTTTCTTATTTTTCCTCGGAAAGAAAAAGTTGAGCGGTCTCTATACTTTTTTGGCATTGTGTCTGATGTCTTTTTCCATTAAGGTGATGATCGATGTCGTATTGTTTTGATTACTTTACTATCTTAGAGCCTTTTTGGCAAAATAAATCTCCTTTAGGTGTTCTTGTAAAAATGTATGAGTTTTTGGAAATTGCTCTTGAAATTCGTTCCTTGTTTTTCCTCGGAGTTCTAATAGTTTTAATAATCGAGAAAATACAAACCTGTCTTAAATGAAGACTGTCAATGCACAACAAAAAACAATTTATAAAGTTTAATTTAAAATGAAATGAAAAAATACTAACAAATTAAAATAATTATAATTATTTATTTTAGGACAAATTTATCTTTGATTCAATCAGACTCCGCATTTATCCCCAGTCTTCATTCAGAGGAGGCGACGGTGAGAAATGGCTAGGGCTTCCTACGTATGTGCAATGAGCTAGGAAACCCATAAATAAATCTTTGAAATATGGGGATCACTTAATTAATTTGTTTAGTTCCTTTCTCGGTGTTCTCTTTTTCGGGGTTAAAAAATAAAGTGTGGGAGATGAATTCAGTCGAGTTATCAAAAAACTAATTGAAAAAAATAAGAGATATTAAATTGATATAGAAACTGTTCAGTCGACAGACAAAAATGAAAAGTATCGCGAAATTCTGGGCGAAACGACGAAAAGGCAATGTCGTGTAAAATTTTTATTTTAAGACGAAAGGACATATTTTCTTAAAAATAGCAAAAATCAAAAGAAAGGTGAAATAATAAAACAGAAAATCCTATCGACACAAGATCTTAGTGACGAATGACCGTCATGTTGGATGTTCTAAATTTTAACATAAAACTGGCAGTTCCGTGGTTCAATGGGGGAGAAATTCTTAGAGTTATGGCAGAATTCAGTTAGTGACTTTAATGGTTTCCATAGGATGAATTGTATTTCAATAAGAAACTGCCGATAAATCTATTAAATCGATTGGGAAGCTAACTTGAGGCTATCCATTATTGCCCACAGTCACTTTAGGAAACCAGGGTGTAACAGAAAAGTAGCAGCCATAAGGGGAATGTTTTAAGAGATCATCAAAACGTATCTTATATGGGCAGAGCATACCAAGAGGAGAGTCTCTTGTTGTGGTCTAGCAAGAAGGATGAGGGCAACAAACTTGGAGGATATTACAGACAATGAATTAAAGGAAAATTTACTAAGAAAACGTTAAAGGAGTTAAATCAGCTTTTAAATAACTTTTTGAATAAATATAGGAGATTTTTCGATTTAGTGTCGAATATCATATTATTGGACATATTCTTGGAGGGCTGGGAGGCCTTCCTCAAAATATAATTTTTGGATCTTTGGTTTTTTAAATCAAAATATATTTTGAGAATCTTCGAGAAAAACATCTTCACTGAGTCACTGTCCATGGTAGAGAAAATATAGGTGGTAAAGGGGAGCTTGGAGTCCTTTTCAATAGAGATTTCACTAGTGACCGGGTCCATAACATTCGCCACAAATGCTATGAACGGTAAAAACTTTTGTCGCAGGTCCTCGATCTGCTTCAATATATCCATCGCCTTTTTGTGAGAGACTCTGTCTCCCTTCTTATAGACTATAATTATGATATCAGCCTCCATGATTGACAGTTTCATCATAGCTGTGCTGGAAAATGCACCACATGTGTCCACCATCTTGAATGATGTGTCGCATTTGTTGTCGATGCTTACTCCATAGATGTCCCCAACTGTTGGAATATAAGTCACCACTTTCGCCCCCACAAATAATTTGAAATTAGCGATGTTTTTCCCACCATTTTGTACCCCATCACATAAATTTTAAAGCTGTAGAATCTATTGGCCAACCTGTTGTCGCTCATTCCATTAAAACACAGTCTATGAGACGTGTCTATCTATTTAGCACGATTCTATTTTTGAAAGAAGCGCACAATAAAAGTGTCCCAAAATATCCTATTGATTTCGATATTATTAGATTTATTTAACTGTTTTATTATTAACAATTAATTTGGAATCGGAGACCGCTTTCGTTTTTTACCTGAGGCAATCGAACCATCGGGAAGTATCACAGCCTCGTTCCTGATGGAAATAGTGGGGAAATTGGCCCATCGTAAGAAAGACGTGCAGGAAACGGTCTGGCTAAGGCAACGAATGGCGATTGCAGTTGTCCGCGAAAGCGCCGTAATGTCAGCAACCGCACTACCATAACTGCATTTTCCCCCTTTTGTTTTAATTATTTAATTGATTAATAAATAATTTAATTCAAAAAAATTTTATTTTATAAAAAAAATTAAAAATTTGAATTGGAAATATGCCTCGTAGCCAACTCCGTTCGAGGAACTTGTGAGGAGTACGGGAGCCCATTTGAAACCTCCAAATTTCCGAAATTAAAAATTGGGGAAACATCTTGGAATAAAAGAAATTTACCAGATTTCTTCGATAATTTGAATTATTATCGACCATTTGGCCGCAATAATATATTTAATTGTGATGAAACATCTTTATATATCAAAAAATTCCAAACAAAATCTTTTGTCGAAAATGCCGATAAATGCTTCGGAACGAAACAATGTAAGGAGAAAGTGCTCTATACAATGGAATTCCTACACAAACTGAAGGAATTAGTGATCCTGAAATTATAATCGAGAAATTCGAGAATCTAAAAAAAAGCTTGAAGAAATGATATACAATGCATCACCCTCTGCACTTGATGACTAATACGACTTAGACTTAAATTGGGGAAAGTTTTAAAAGAAGGAAGAAACCATAAAATAACTGATTATTTTCTTAAACAATTATAAGGACTTTGTTTTCTCATAAAGCACAGGCAAATGACGCGGAGGCTAAACGTATCGAATCGTCTAGTCACGTGTCACTTATTACAATCAAGAAAAAAAATCTTATACAATCAAATAAAAACTTTCCGCGTTAAAAATTGTCAGAGTGCAATGGAAACATTGCAGAAGCATCTAGACAACTTGGTATAGACTGTAGGTGTCTTCGAAGTTGGCTTAAAATAATACAAATTTGTCAAATTCATCAACCGTCTCACGTAAATTAGGAACTTTTGGAAGAAAAGCGTTTTTTTCCTGAAATTGAAAAAAAATGTTCGAATGGACCTTTCGAGTGAAAAAATCGGTGGCTAACAAGAACTTCACAGCCAAGAACGGACGCTCCCAGAGATTCGACAGGTACATTTGGTTCTGTGCAGAATCCGTAGGTTCCCAATACCGTAATGTAAAATATATAGGTTAAAAAATAGTTGAATACATAAACCACCTCTTACTTAAAGCAAAGAGTTTGAAGTCAAAATATTAATAAAATATGTTACCCTACAAAATTGTGGATACTCAAACCTGCTAATTCTCTATTCAAACTACTCGTTAAGGAAATGGGGCTTGTTAGGTCGTAATTTATCGTTTTAATGACTTTATGGTAGGAAAATGTAGTTGTAATGTTCACTGTAATGAAAGTGAAGAATATTTATTCGAGAACTAAAATTGATTTGATACAAGTTTGGGGTTCCTATAAAATTACCCCCAAATGCATCAATTATCGAGTGATTTAGCCACTTCCATTTATTTTGTACGACAGTGACATCTCGTGTACATGAAACTAATGGAAAAATGGTCATTGATCTTAGGAAATTGATGACTTTGATGACGAATTCTGACTAACCTTTGGACAAATTATTTTCCACAGCATCATAGGTGATGATGATTAGCCAATAGATTTTCAAACTTTGAGATTGCTAAGTGGACGATGTCTCCCAAAGAATTGAAGTTATAAAATTATCAATAACCATTGATCATCATATTTGGGGGAGTAAATGTCTGCTTTATTACGTTTGCCCCCAAACATTAATAGAAGCATAGACTTTTAACTCGGGAAGTTTGTGTCCACCTGGCGTGCCTCCCACTCACCAACAGGTTTATAAGCCTATATGAACGATCGGGTTTGTCAATTCCCTTTCTGTCCACTAGACGACCAAAAGGCAGGACATCTCTTCTCTCTTCTTATTCCGCCTTGTGTAAATATACTTGACGAATTTCTGGTATCATCAACTTTTGGTGGTTACCTTCCTGTTTGTCATCGATTTCCTTCACTTGAAAGTACAGAAGGGTTAATTTTATTTGTTTAAAGGTCAAGAATCAACATTAAATTAAGGACAAGAAAATCCCGTTCACTTAAGTGATCACCTCATCTTTGCTTGTTGTTCCTCATGTGATCACACAGACTTTGTAGCTCGCGCGTTCACGTGAAATGATCCGCACCTCATTCTCCCCCTAAGCCTCAAAGAATGTAGGGTCTACCAAAGAAAACTTCTTAAGATTCCAATTAGTGAGTATTGGAAAGCTTTGATTTTTTAAGTGTGTTTTGCGAGGTTTGTACCCAAAGCGGTACAACTGTAGCCGATGATTGGCTCAATGTGCTGAGTATATAGGAGTCTAACGGTTGCTCAAACTGGATAGCAGAAAATGGGAATAAGATGAACCACGGAGGAAGACTAATAAGCTTAAGTCCTTAATTGGAGACAATGAGGAGCTTGTTCGAAGAAAGATCCTTGCTACAGCTCACTAAACAAATTAACCACTCCTATTGTATATTTCGTCAATGTCGGCGATTTCCAGGGCTGAAGAACTCAGGATAAACTCTTTCCAGGCCATTCCTTGAACTGAATTGTCCGAAGAGAATCAACAAAAAAACTCTACAATGTTTGATCTACTGGTTCTTTGAGCGATTACTGATATATTGTGGGGGCTTTTCGAAGACATACTAAGAATGGAAATTGATACATCCTCTAACATTCGATGGGGGAATACTCTACTGAGCAGAGATGTCAAACTCATCTTGCTTCGAGGGCCGAATTTATAATGGTCTTTTGAAGAAGAGTGCCTTAACAGCAGCACGAGCTCCTCCTTCTGACGTTAAAGTCTATGAGGTTCAAATGACAGACCCCATTTTCTCATGTTGAAGTCTTCTTTTTCCCCTCAATTCAACGTTCCACTTAAAAAACATGTTTTTGTTTGAGTTTTGGAAATACTCTGTGCAGTGTGGACAAGCAAAGTAGGTCAGAACTAAGAGCGAAAGTCCCCAAGTTCGGATAGGTAGAAATTTAATTTTCATAAAATAGTGTTAAATTACATTTTAGAGATCAAATCGATGTACGAAAACGGTATCCATGAAATTATACTGATTTGGTCAAAATAACCTTGATGGCAAAATCATCAACATTAATTTTACGTTTAATAACCTTTAAAGAACCTTAAAATATGGCCGTTTTCTTAAATTTGATTTTCTGGATCGTTTGTCGTGAATAGGAAAAGGATAGGAGAAACTGACATATAAACGCGCCACTACCAGTGATCGATCTCGAGATCTAACCGACGATGTGGGTATACGAGATTTATTTGCATGATGAAATCACCATCTCAATATGATTTTCCAACATTGCAAGCATTTTTGCTTATTTCATAGCTTGCAGTAGTTGATTATTATTAACCCCAGACTTACCATTGTAAGCCCAGCACAAAGTCATAACTAACCCAAGGAAGAAACCAAAGGGAGAACATCTGCTTGTGCCGACCAAATCCATCTTCTAATATTTCATTACAGGCTTCCGCTTTCGAAGTGAGGTGGAGAAGTAGGTCCGCACTCTTCCATTTTTGTCCCACGTCCTACCGTCGCGGACATCACATCATTCTTTAGCGGAATAGTTTTCATAATGCAATCTTCATTAGAGGGTTTGGTCAGGGAGAACAGTAGGAAGATCCCTTTTAACAAGTGTGTCGTGCCAGAAGGACTCGTCGCCTTACGGGTGGGATCTGTTTGACAAGAATTGACCTTCACTAAAAAACTCAGTCTTTCTGAACCCACGACCTTCAGATCCGATGTCATCAGACGTTAACGTTCAGCCAGAAGGCATGCAGTAACTGATGGAGTACTTCGATTATATTTTTTTGTAAAATGAGTATGTAGCGCAGTTAAATTTTTTGCAATTCATTTAGCTTTGAAACACGAATTTTACCTTCTTGGTTAATAAGCAACTTAATACCTTCGAAATAATTGTATGATGGGTAATGCCTTTTTAGGTTTATTCTTTCGGTATAGCAATAAACTGGTTACATATCAAACAATGTATTTTTCCATCAACCGATTCTCAAGCACGAATCTTTTCAAATCAGTTCAGATACCTGGAGTAGCTGCCTCAACCGCGGAAAATTTAAAAATCAAGAAATATTCGTGCCTCGGGGACCGCTACCGATTTATTCCTGTTGCGGTCGAGTCATCGGGACCGTTGGTCCAATGACGGCTGAGTTCTTGCGAGAACTCGGAGGATGCTTGTCAGAAAGAAAATGGATCAACGAGAAGGGTTATGGCTGAGACAAAAGATTGGAATGGCCATACTCCGAGAAAAACTCGTTCTCGATCCACGCACGCATCAACTAACATTTGTTTTTTTGTTAAATAATTGTCATTAAAAAATAGAAAATAAATATATTTTATTTTCATTAAATGTAAAAAATAACAAAATTATTTTTTGTGTTTTATAGTCATTAAATCGGGTTGCATTTATGCTTGTCGAGGGCAGCATGTTTGACACCCCTGTTATTGAGAGTCATGTAAAGAGTGTAGTATACGATTCTTCTGCACTTGCAGTCATTAGATTGAATTTGTGTCCAACAGGTCCCTTCAATTGTTCAGTGCCCATTTGACACATCTGAGCGGAATTATTATGTCATCTGAATATGATAGTATTAGTGGTTTGTCGTCGGACTTTCCCGGTAGGTCGAATAAAAACAAATTACATAGGGGTGGTGACGAGAGGATTCACGTGGCAGTTTGTAGGAATTTTGAGACGGACTTGAAAGTTATTGACACGACTTTTCTTCTCCGTCCACTGACAAAGTTCTCAACCACTCTTTAATTTACTTGGAATATCTGAACATCTTCCCAAGTCCTCTGGATTGAGTCGAAACCATTTTGTATGTGAATAGAGCCTACTATGGTGTTTTCAATGCCCGGAATGAAGATTTTTGTGATGAACAAAGGTGGGGTATAAGTCTGTTTATTAGTTAAGCAACCCCGACCTCACTAACTTGTAGGAGACCAGTAGCTATTATGTACGACAAAGCGACTCCCATAGATTGGTCATTCTTGGCAATGTAGAAGAGCAGTTTAGTAATTCAGGACATTCAAAAAGGTTATTTCCTGTCGTAGTTGGAAGTATGTCCCTCGTTACTCCTATGTCGAAGTCCTTCGAGCAAGGGCGATAAGAAGAACCAGGATCACCTAATTAGTTCGGTTACTATTGCCTTCTTTCTCGGTATTTCCTAGGATTATATAAAAATTGTCAAAAAATTAAAAAACTTAAATTTAATTTTTGCGTTATTTTTTATTTTATTATTTATTTAAAAATAAAATTTATTTTTAAAAGTTGTCACGTGTTTCTTCTGTTTGATTTCAATTATGCCTCAAAAGCCAATCAAGAAACTTGATGCATATATGAAGAAACTGATTAACAAAAAAGAAAAGAAAGCTCCCAACCAAAATAAACAAAGAGGTCGTATATTTCTAATAATCTTTCAGGCAAAGGAAAACAGAGTGGGAGATTTGTACACACTCAAAAGATAAAGGTTATCAAGAAGGTTTTATTTCATTTTATGTCCTTTTAGAAGCATGAAGCTAATATGAGGAAGACTGTGGAAAACGAGTTAAGGGCAACAGTTAACAAGCACGATTCTCGTTCATTCCTTACAAAAAATAATTAAATGTATTTTAAATTATTGTTATTTTTAAAAATACTGAGTTAAGCTTACGAATTTTGTATTAAAATCATTGAGTCTATATAGGAATCCCCATATTGAAGTAACAGTAGGGAAGTTCGAATGGTTCTTTTCTGTGTATAATCGACGGGACAACAGGTGAAGCAAACTAAATTCACAGCAGGTTAATTTTTCGGAGAGGCAATTTCATGGAGTAGTGAGATGGATCATGTGATAAGTTCGGAAATCATTAGAAGCTGGAACCACCTTGCATTGTGAACTAATCCTTCAAGTATTCTCAGTCTGCACAGCAATGGAAACACAGTCAACACACTAGTCAGCAGTCAAATTACTTTTTAATATCGTAGCTCGTAGTAAGCCTTTGATTTCCTGAGTTATTCTAACGCAATTCCGAACACTCTCCGTTTTAAAACTACCTCTGCTTGCATTGATATGCCAAAACTGCTGATACATCCAATGATATGTGCACCTTTGGACCCTGTGGCTATGACACTACACCTTGTTCCGACGAGATCTCCCATCTGATCGAGTAGTATGGATATTGAGATTGCTTTCATCCACTAACAGAATAGGTGTATTGCTTGACTGCCAAAAGAGTAGATGCTGTGTAAGTTCTTATATTTCTCCTTATTATCTGGACAATTGACCTTTTCAGATTCATGTCTTCTATTTTAGGGTATGCATTCGAGGATGGCTAGCCACTGATGATTTACATCAGTATATCAAATTTTTCTTTTAGCAGCTTTAACATTTGCTTCAAGTTACGAAAGGATTCAGCTCAATTTGTTAAATCATAAAATCCACGTGTTTTCTAATTAACTTATGCGCTTTCCTATCGTCCTTATTTCCTTGTGAAACCCAAAGCTTGATATTTCAATTCAACTGCAAGATCCCTCTAATCTCTACGGGCTTCATATACAGCCAGGAGCTTTATTTTTAGCATTATTGCTCAACGTGAGTATAAATTAGTGCTACCGTAAACACGTGGAAATACGCAACTTGCAGGACAGTACAGGACAGTCTGGGAACGTTCGTATGTAAGGGCGAGCGTAAAGTTTAAGTTTATGGACGTTTTATGACCACGTAGAAATCTTTTCCAAAATATTCGCAAAATCCTGTTTCTATGAACATATCGAAAATTCTGTAATTGGGTTCACCAACTCTGGTTTGTCATGTTTTAATATCAGGTCCTGCGAATCTTCCTTATTAAAGTTTGTGATTGCTTTCTTAGTTTCTTCAACAGTGATTGGCCTTTCTAGTGCAAAGTTGGTATTTCTTTTAGTTCTCCAAAGGTCAGACCATTTTTATTGAATTGATTGTAGAAATGTCCGGATGTCAGTTCAATTTTTCTGTTCGGGACTGTTTTGCCATCGTTGTCATGATGTCATTTCGTATTTTTCCGTAGATTGTATTGAACATTTTAGTACCATTTTTTAATATTTTTCGACTTCTTCGAAGACTTTGACTTTCCTCTCAATCGTTGTGGCTTTTTAGCATCTTTATTTTTTAAATAAGGTTTCTTTCCGTTTTCAGTGCTCTTACCTTGTCCAAAGTTTTAGAGTTCCCAATCATTCAGCGTAGATTTTTTTAGAGGATAGTTGCTGGTTCGGCATCTTTTATTTTTTGCAGGCTCTTAGCACTCCGTTTGCGGTCATTTTTGTTGCTTTGAATGTTTCGTCATAAAAGCTTCTAGCTCCTTTGACACGGTCAATAGGCTTAAACTAATGGAAGTACTTTTCCATGAGTCAATCCTGATAATGATCAGATATACTCTCCACTATGGAGCTCTTTGTGAGATTCGGAAAGACTTACTCAAGAAAATTTAACACAAAGGCGGGGATTCCTAAAGGAAACTCTTTTTTCCCTCAACTGATCACGATATATTTGGAAGCATCTATGAGGGAATTCGGATCGTTATATCAAGAGTAAATATTGAAGTGATTTATGCAGATGATGTCGACCTAATTTCCGAAGACAGGGCGCTCTTGGAACATTATTAGAGATTGGGAAATGTTTTCTTGCGGTAAACAGACAAAACAGAATTCACGAAAGTTAAAAAGAATAGTGAGCGCACTCTCGAAGAGTAGTGGCGATATGCAAAAAACTCAGTTCCCTTCTATTCAAAAACCTCTAATTTCAGAATGTGGCTAAACAAACTTAATCTCCAAATTAAGAAATTAGAGATTGTTCCAAGGGATTCTCCGAGGCCCACTCCTAAAATACAGAGTAAATATGTGAAAATACAGAGATATCTTGACTGGATTAGTTGCTGCAATTTGTACGAAAACGAAGTCCCCGCAAGATATCAATGAGATAACCGATATTATTTATGCAGCATTTATGGCTTTAACTGCGAAGGTTAAGACGCAGGGTACGTGATTGGAGAACGTTGAGAAGAAAATCTCAAAGCTGTCGGCAGAACCAGATCAATTGTTTTTTTCAGACAAACTCTCCCTATTTTGTAAAAAGGTTATTTAGATGTCCCTTGGTTATGGATATAAAAAGGGGGAGCTTGCGAGGATTGAGGCATATTAGTTAGTTAAGAGCTCTTTCGCGTGGCCCTAAAAGGGGTTCGCTTGAGCCATGTTTTGCAGCCATCCTCCTCGCCATCCTCGCCCACGCCATCTTGTTCCTGGCCCTCATTCGAACATCATCCAGATCGTCCGCTGTCACCAATTTACGACTATTTTTTGTTCGTAGTCATCTTTTAAGCAGGTTGGAAGTGTGTTTCTTGGTCTGCCTCGAAATCCGCGACTTCCGGCGTAGTAGAAATATTCTTCCATTATTCTGTTACATGGCGTAGTCGGGTCCAGTCTGAGGATATGTCCAAATAGTCGCCATCTCGATAAAATAACATCGGTGCTGAGTGGTCTGGATTTACATCGTGAATATAGATTTTCATTTGAGATTTTTCTCGGCCAAAAAATTCCAATCAACATGCGGAGTTGGTTCCTGTGAAAAGTATCTAGCTTCTCTAAATCAATTTTAGAACATGCCCATGTTCCGGAATTGTATAGCAAAATTGGTTTAACAAACGTGTCGTATAGTCTGACACGAAGTTTCAGTGATACATGTTTTTTCCTTATCCAAATTTGGTACATTTTTTTGAAGTATATGGTAGCCAGCATTTTCCTTCGACAAATATCCTCAGCATCACCTAGCAGTGAGCCGAGTTTTTTGGTATGTCTCCAGCACTCATCGTTCCTTGATTCTGCTCGTTCGACTCGTGTATAATCAGTTTTTTTAATGTTTATGCGTAAATCCCAATTCTTAAAAATACGTTCGGCTTGAAGTAAAATTTGGTCAAGTATTTCTTGGTCGGTAGACACAAAGTCTACATCATCCGCATAAATTAACTCTGTTATGTCCCGGTATTTAGGACCCATGACATTTCTCAATTCCTTGAGCGCAGCTTCGAGGTAAACAATAAATATAATTGGGGACAAGGAATCTCCTTGTGGAGTGCCCATGTTGGTACTGAAACTCTTCGAATGCTTTGTTCCTATTCTCACGGATAGGTCAGTTTCGGAAAGTAATAAACTTATTAGTCTCAGGCAGTCCTCGTCAAGCAGTTCCTTTAGAACAATCATGAGTTTTTCTCTATTGATGCTGTCAAAAGCCTTCGTTAGATCAATTCCTAGGATGTAGATTACTTTCGTGTATTTTTGACATATTGATGTGAGCCATCGATGACTCCACACAATATCTGAGGTTGATCTTCCACTTCTAAACCCACTTTGACTTAGGGAAAGGTATTTTTCCACTGGCTCTCGTATACGGTTAAGCACTATGATCGATAAGGTTTTCCTGATAACTGACAATAGAATAATAGGTCTTAGTCCGTCCAACGACCCTTCTTTTTTCCCAGGTTTATGTATTGGAATTAAGACTCCATGTCCCAAAGGAAGTGGACAGTGAAGTTCCATCGACTCATTTAAGATATTCGTGATTATATTCCCAACAGTAACCGGGGCATGTTTTAGTAACTCACCCGGAATGCCATCATAACCAGCCGACCGATTTCCCTTTAGATGCATAAATGCATCGGTTACTTCCTTTATTGTAATTTTGTTTGTAAGGGGTCTCGGATATCCAATAAATTTAGGTACATTCATCCCTTCAGATTTAAACAACGACTCGAAGTGTCTAGCAATATAATTTGCTTTATCCTCAGGGTTTTGAAGATATTGACCTTCGTCGTCACAGACTTTCAGTGGTTTCTTTGCAGTTCCTCGTGTAAGTAGTCTAACAGCAGAGAACATTCGTCTTCCATACTGACAGTTTTCGATTTCAGTTGCTTTATCGTCCAAATATTTGTGCCAAAGGATATTTGATCGTCTTCTTATCAGATGCGATATTTGATTGCGTTTTCTCCTTAATGCACATTTATTCGAATTTGAACTTCCCAGTTTCGAACGTATTTCTTTCTGCTGCTCAGACAATTCTCGAATTAAGGGGTCATGAATCATTCGTCTATTTTGGTCTTTTTCCTGGTATCCAACAGTCTCTATCGCCGACAGTTTTAGAATATCCAAGATCTTCCCGAGGTCAGTCGAGGGGGTGCCACTGGGTTCAACTCCACGTAAACGTTTAGAGACATTTTGTTGGTATCTCTTTTGCCAAGTGTCAAAAGTCAACATTTCCACAGCCAAACGTCTATTTAGAGGTGTGCTTTTCCTCTTGACTGCCTCAATTCCGTAGTATCGTTTGAGATTTAATCTGGCCACCGTTAGCTTATGGTCACTGTCAGTAGTGGTTCCTCCATAACTCCTAGAGTCAGACAGAAGTCTCTTCAAGGAGATAGGGCAGATAATGTAGTCTATTTGGTTGAATATGCACGTATGTTCGTCTTTGGACCTTCTTATGCCAACCCAGGTAGTTCTATGTTTTGCTGGGTGTTTAAAAGTGGTATTGCATAGATACAGATTTGATGAATTACAAAAATCCATGAGTGAGTGTCCAGAGAGATTACGATACCCTCTGCCATATTTTCCCATACAGACTTCGTCGTGCCTTCTCATGCCAGCCTTGGCATTCCAGTCACCACAGATAAATATAAGTGCAGATCGATGAACTCGCATATATGTATTCGATAGGATTTGATAAAACTCTTCCAACTCATCCATATTTTTGGAAACTCTGCCATGTGTGGGGCATATACATTGATAACAGTCATCATAGTATTGTTTGTAGATGATAAACACAATTGCATAACGGCAACACGATCACTGACTGTCCATACTTTATGCAAGCAGTTCACTAGGTTCGAGTTAATTGCAAAACCAAGACCGTAATGTCGATTTTCTGATGGGAGTAGAAGAATCCGGTAGTTACCAATGGTTTCATCGGATCCTAGGGCGTTCTTTGTTTCCTGTATGCAGCAAATGTCGATTTTGTAACGGGACAGATCTTCGGATAATAGTTCCCTCTTGATCAGAGATGAGAGGCCACGAACATTGTATGTGGCGATGGAAAACAAGGATTTTGCATTTAGACATGATAAAGACATGAATTTTTCTAGAGAAGAAAAACAGAAGCACGTCACCATTCAACCGAAAAAAGGCATATTGGAAGATCTTATTCAAATTAAGAAAAAAGAAAATATCCATATTCAATACAAGGAAAGAGTTTCTCAGAGATAATTGGTGTTTCGAGTTAACTCGGAGGAGGTTTTACCGAAATTTATCTGCCAGCTTCTGAAATTATCTGCCAATTCGAAAAAGTCAGCTTCTAATGTTTAAATCGTTATCATGCTGTGAGACTCTGGAAGGAGTCAATAGATATCGATATTTAGGTGTTTTTTGAAGATGGGGGAAGTAATGTTCTCAAGAATAAAGTATGGATTCCATTCTTGAAAATGTTAAGAAGAGGATAACCACGCTGTCAAAAATTAAGTTAAATCCGGTGAACTTGTTTCTCAATAAATGAATACGCAATCTCCCTGTGTGACTGTTATATTGGAGTAATTGATATTGAACCTTATGAATTTGATGATATTGACCCCCATATACGGCCAATCAAAATGAGAACAATATCAAAATGAGATAATGATAATCGCAGTAGGAATTACACTTCGGGATCGCCTAAAACAGGTGGAAGTCGAAAAATGTCACAAGATTTCCTTGCAAGTGAGCTTTTTGCTTTTCTACCATTGTCAAGTAAAGATTACCCCACTGTTTTCTCAAGGAGCAACAAGAACTTAATTTTCAAGGAGCAACAAGAATTGGTTGTGTTGAAGAGGACTCTCGAAAGTATGCTAATTGGTACCCATCATGAGTTTGCCTCTGCTTCTGACCAGCTTGTAGAGCTTACCGTGAAGACATTCTATTGAATGTTAACAGAGATATAATAACTCCCAATATATCACTCTCAGATTGCAGACTATCCCCAACAAACCTTAAATTATACTATAGATCACTGGAATCATTTAATGTAAATTATCAGAGGACTCAGAGACAAGTACCTCACCTACGTAGTCTAAATAGAATCACCAATTCACGTGATAGTTAGTTTTGGTTTTACCGTGGTCTTGGGTGTTAAATAAAATAGAAGAAACACTTTTAGCAATAGGAAATTTTTGTTTTCCGGCATTACGTAATTTTATTAACCCCGGAATCACAAGAAAAAAGAGTTATTGTCTAAGCTAAGTGATCCTGGTGTCCATCTTTGGAGTGTTGGATTAACCCCCCACAAAGGAGAAGGTTTCTTCTTTTATCTCGGACAGGCGTCCATATATAGCTTGATTTCAGGGGATTTTCAGAAGACTTTGCCATTTTGAAAAAGTCTCAGTGACATTGAGGTAAACATAGTTACATGTGAATTTCCTGGTGACATTCTTAGGCAGTTCTTCAATAACCAAAGAGCTCCAGGTTTAATGGGTTGCATCCTCACCTCTAAGATATTTCGCTGCAATCACGAGATCATCCGCGTAGGGTAAAAGAATTGAATTTTTGGTAATTTGGAGGAGGGGTAAATGAGGAACATATTAAATAGCGTTGGTGACAACGGTGATCCTTAGTTAGTTAAGTAACCCTAGCCTCACTAACTTGTAGGAGGCCAGCAGCTTGTAAGTAGTAGCAATTTTCGATGTGGTTTCAGCTTCACGTGGAGAAAATTGGATACTAGTATCAATCTGGCAACTAAAAGAACCACAATTATTCCCCTGTCAACCTCTTCAGCGACCTCTGGGAAGTCGGACTGGATGATGGCGGCTATTGAACGGTGATCCTTGTGGAACTTATTTGGAAGAAATCGCGGTTTTGATCATATTTATAATAATATTAAATGTTTATTACAATAAAAAACCATATTTACAGTAAATCATATATATAAAATAATAAAAAACGACATGACAAATAAAAATCTATTATATTGACTTTATAACTATTTATATAAACATTTTTTATTAAAATCAAATTGAACAGTTTGACTGTATTATGTCACATGGGCGGCGCGTAACGCATGGGCAGCCTGTTACATTTTTTCGACCTTGAAAAGGTCTTTTGATTATCCGACATTATTATTATTATTAAGGATCACTGGGTCAAAAAAGAAAGAAATAAAAGTTCTCATCTAACTAAGTGATCCCAGACCGACAAAGATGAGGATGAGTCTCTCATTAGATTATCCGACATTTAATTTTATATATCCGATTTATATCGTGATTTAATTCTGTTAAATTAGTTTTTTATTCATAAATGTTATGATTATAAAGATTTTATTTTTTATAGCGGTAAACCTAGATTTCTAGCGTGATTTATAGCATGGAAGATTATTTTGTTGCAATGGCTTCTTACAAGGGTTTTGTGAAAGATTGCGTTGAATATCAAACTTTAAAAGATGCTTTGCATGATAAATTTCCCGAAAATCTTCCGAGACACCGAAAATATAGGCTTGTAAAGAAGATAGAGAATTTTTCTATTATCAATGACAGGTATTGTAAATTTTCAATAATTTTAGACTATCTTAAATCAACTGATCCCAAGTTAGTCATATCCCTGGATAATGAAACCGAAATGGAGCATGTTGCGAAATCGTTGCACAAGTTTTCACACGGAGGAGTCAATAAAATTGAGTATGAATGTCGACACAGATACTTCACTGTAAAGAATGAGATTATCAGAAAAGTCATTCGAAATTGTGAAGTCTGCAAATTTTCGCTGGTAAAGAAGTATGTGAAAACTTAAGATCTTTGTTCCGCCTGAATGGGCCATGTAAATTTCTTCAGTCGGACAATGGTTCTGAATTTAAAAATCAAGAAATAACAAAACTTTGCGGAGATTTTAACATTAAGCAAATTCACGGAAGGCCTAACAATCCACGAGCACATTGTCGAAAGAATCAGACGATCACGAGGAAGTTGTCAAAAATGCTGGATAACAGTGAAAAAAAGTGGCTTGATGAATTAGAAAGTGCTGTCTACAGTTACAACATATCGGTCCATTCATTTTCTAACGAAAGTCCTTTCGAAAGATATCGAGGAATTAAGGGAATAAATTCAATAATTAATGGTTATACTTATATCACATTATGACTTAGATAATTTAAGTGATGAGTGTGCGATTCCAGAACAAATTGACGATTTGGTTAATTGTTCGACTCCAGAATCTATTGAAAATTCACGTAGTTTGATTTAAAAAATTTATATCTAGATAATTCCCAGTCAGATAATTTGTGTCCGAATGCGAAGAGATTCAATTTCGAAATTAAATCGATTGAAGAAAATTTGAATTATTACAAAGCTATGAACAGGAAAATGAATGTTCATAATAGTAAATATACTTTTAACATGGGAGATAAAGTATGAATCAAAAACATTAATAAATAGGTTCGGGCTAAAAAGGACTTTGAAACAAATCCCTCATTGCGACTGGATAAGTTTAAGTCTCAGTATTATCCAGTTGCAGAAATAATTAATATTTTATCGAATAATCGCGTGGAGGTAGTTTTAAATAGTTTAATTTGATAGATAAAAAATTCGAAAGGAGAAATATCGACTGTATTAATGAGTAGACTAAAAAAAGTTACTTAAATTTAATTTTTTATGGTTAATAAATCATTTATATAATTAATTGAAGTTAATCTTGGTTCAAGGTTAATGTAACAGGCTGCCCATAGGTAACGCTTGGCCCATGTGACATATTATTCCCACTGATGAGTCTAAAATAGACTACAATTGTTATTGCCGGATAAAGTGTCATCTATACAAGTCAGTACAATAAGTTAATAATATACCTTATACTCATCGTTTTCTTTACTAATAGCATGAGAGTCGTTGACATCTTCAATAATAGGAGACTTAATATCATCGCCCTCGTTGATTACACTCATAGGAGATTCAGCATGAATATTCAAATTGGCTTCTCTCACATAATCAATAGTGAATTTCTTACTGGTTTTTGTGCTTAGTAGAGGTTCTTTATCCTCATGGTCATAATCAGTTAATTCTAATATAAGTAATATTTAACCACTAATCCACTTTAGTGGATTATCAGACTCCATAACCTCATCGTTAAGCACACATCCATTCTCAAATACAAGTTCATGATTAGATATTCCAAAGCAATCTGAAATTACTAGCTAAATAACCATCAAATCCTCTAACATGCCTCATACAATCTTCAAAAAGTGGAGGAATCTCAGATGCGACAGGGGACAGTTGAATCTGAGTCTTAGAGAGGCGAACCTCCTCTTCGTCAAACGAAAACAGCTCTTCGAGCTCCATGAATGAGAAATGTTGGTTAAATAAATTATCCTTGTCATCTGGCTTATTGAGAAGACCACGGTTTATGGTATCCTTGAAGACTTGTCTCCTGTAAATCTTCTCTTCCACAGTCCCACAAGTAATGAGTCTATAGATCACGACAGGTCGGGTCTGTCCTACTCTATGAGCTCGGGCCACCGCCTGATTATCGTTGGCAGGGTTCCAACTTGGATCATCTACAATGAAGTCCTTCCCTTACAAATCACAACTCTATCCGCTCCGGTGAGGTTCAGTCCGACACCACCAACCATGGTTGTAAGCAGTAAGAAGGACACTCGACTACCCTTATCCTGAAACGTCCTAATAATCTCTTTCCTCCGCTCTTTAGAAGTAATACTACCGTCCAGTCTCAGCAAGGAATGTCTCTGCTAATAAAAAGGGAACAAAACCTGTCCAGTAAGAATATTCTCTATCATATCCAACACAACTAAGGATCTGCTGAAGATTAGAGTTCTGTGACCCTCGGCTCGGAGGGAATTTAACAGTCTAATTACAAATTTCAATTTTCCTGATGCCTCCATCAGCTCAATGGGGTTCGGATTTAGTTCGTAAAGCTGCTGAAAACTAAAGTAAAAAATTATCGAGTACGTGGACTCCAAATCCTTTCTCCCTGAGAATATCTCAGTCAGCTCCCTAACACGTGAAATAGGCAATCTGAAAGGATGGTCAGATAGTTTCTTCAAATTTTGAATTGATATAAGCGGGGACTATGAAATGACTTAATTAGTATACTCTTTTAAAGTCATCAGCATCAATTAATAGTTTGTACAGAGATATCTGTTGTTTACTCAGATATGTCCAACAAACAAGGTCTAGTTTTGGGGGAATTTTGATATATTTTGATTTTGTCCCCGTGCATCTAAGATATCATCAAAACAAACGATAACCACAAGCACAAAGTAATCATAGTATACCAAAATAACAGAGAGCAGTAAATAGAAACAAAAAGCAAGCAAAAAGTAAAATCATTTAATAAGCCAAAATGACTAAGCAAATTTGAACTATGAAAATATACCAAAATTATTCAAATGTGACTTAAATATTTATGATCAAAGTATCCACAAAAATACATTTTAGAGCAAGTGTCTTCCATCAAGACAAGGGTATTAATTTCATCCTTGGTTCGTCGAAGAACGTATGGGTCCATCAAATCCTTTAAGTATGTAAGTAATCTGCTTCCAACATTAAACTGTTCTGGTGAGCATCCCTTCACATTTGCCTACAAATAAGCCAATTTCTTGCCTGGTTAATTTTTTTCACATATACTTTCTTAAAGTTAGTTTTGGTCCCCAGTTGATTATTCTTGTTCATTATAAAGTCCCAGATGGACCACAACTCCTGAAATAATAATGTCCAACAAAACCATCAAATTATTTTGCAGTGGAGTCCCTGTAAGCACAAGTTTCTTTCTGGCTGACAAGGACTTCATAATTTTGGTAGTTTTGGATTCATTCCTCAGTACGTGGCCTTCGTCTAGTACAAGAAAGTCCTGTGTTCAGCAAAAAGTCATACAAATATAATCCCACTAAGATGATCAAAAGAGGCCATGACAGTGTTGTAGGTAGTAATGAGGACTCCTTTGCTGTTGAAGTGTCTTCTCAACGCTTCCAACTTGTCGTTTCGATGAAAGACGTTGAATGGGAATTTAATGTCCCTGAAATTTCACTTAAAGATACCATTTTTCAAATTCTTCCAGCCAGTTTTGAAGCAAATTCGAGGGAACTACAGTAAGAATCGTGGTAGAGGGATTCTTTTGGTAGATTAGTTCAATATATGCGATTGCTTGTATAGTTTTCCCTAATCTACAGATTGACATAATTTTGAAATAAACCCCATTTCATCAGCTAAAATAGCTCCATTTGATCTCTCCAAACATTTAGTAATCCATTCTACGCCAAATTTCTGGTAGTCGTAGAGTTCATCAAAAATGTTTACTCGCCCCAACACGTTCGGCATATTACCTTATTCTCCCCGCTATCTATTCATTATTTTATGATAATCTTTATTTAACAAACAATAAAAAAGTTAATATATTTAATAATCAACAACCTTCCTCGCCTGCCTGTTCGCCAGCCTCCTCAGGCAGGTTCGATTCTGGTTGCTGAAACAACTCCGAGAGCGCCTTGTCCAATTGAACCCTCTGCCCATATGGCATCTCAGGGCTCTGCCTCCTATACTCCAGTGTCAGGCTCTCTAGGGTTAACACAGTGGACTGTAGATAGGCTTGGAGCTTCCTATCTACCCCTAACTGCTTCAGATAACCCTTGTGCTACTTTGTTGCAATTCCTTCCCACGTCATTACTATAGGAATAACGAGGACCTTGCAACCAAGCATCTGCCCCATCTCGTTTGCTAGAAAGTCATACTTCTTTTTTTCTCCACCTCCACAGTCTGCAAACGGTCTTGAGACGTGATGCCAACTTTTATGATAAGGACTTGGCCAGACTCCTTATCGTGTACCACAATGTCCGGTTTATTGTGCTTGACTATGGTTAAAGTTACAAATATGCATGGAGAATCTGCAACTTTAAATTTTAGACTTAATGTGGTATCAGATTTTATTGATTTAATCAAAAATAAAATCAAAATTTTTATAATGCCGAAGAAACTGGTTTATTTTACGAAATGATACCTCCAAAAGTGTTTGTAAAAAACCTTAATCAGAGAGATTTTATATCGAAATTGACTACAATAAAAATGAAGAACTTGATTTGAATGATTCGGAGAAAATAGAACAATAAATTGATAGTGAAGAACCCCTTGAAGAAAGTCAGAAATGTGTAACTATTAGCGATGCTTTTCTAGTCTTAAATAAATTATCGAATTCTATAATCAAAAGAATTCTTTAATGTGGAAAATCTTGAGTCTATTGGAAAGCTTGGATCTTCAATCATCCGAACTCTAAAAAAACAAATCAAAACTTACTGATTTTTGCTTATAAATAATTTTTTTAATTTACATTATTAATGGATGAAAAAATCAATAAGTCTCTCGAATCCGCCAGATTTTGCCGATCCCCAAAATTGGCGGATTCGAGAGACTTTACTGTATGAAGACTTTGAGTTTCTAAAAATTTCGATCAATATCACTCCTGTCATGTGTCGTGACCTACAATGCTAATTTCAAAACCTTTCTACTTTAATCATTTCAAAACACTAATGCAAGATCCCAGAGATCCCGGATATGGGGAATAATGGGAGACAGTCCACGTGGGTAAAAAATCAAAACTTTATTTTTTTAACTACTTATTTAAACACTCTTCTTACAAATGCAATAATAAAATACTTATTTCTAGTCTCCCAAGCACTTTAAATCTAGCTCCTGCCTGTCGCGTCCTGTCGCGAACTTCAATTATTTGACAAACGACGCTGAGTCTCTTCTGGGACCTGCACATGGTCTGGTAATAATAAAGAGAATATCTCAGAATGGTCTCTCAAATTAAATTTAAAGCGCACATTGGTACTCCTCAAGGTGACTCAATGTTACGAATTCTCTTTGTTGTTTATCTGGAAGCTGCTCTTCGGGATCTGAGAGCTAAAATTGGTTATATTTTAATATATGCGGATGACGTGGATTATGCTTCCATGAGATCAATGATATCAGGATTGCTCTTAATCATGCTCCTGGTTTATTTGGAGAGTGGTTCCTGAAAATGAACGAACAAAGAACCGAGCGTATCATAATTAAACGAAAAAACAAGCTTACCAATGAGATATGGTGAATAACAAAAGAGTGTGGTCTTTGTTGTCGACATGGAAGATGTTCAACATTATTATTTAACCCAAGAACACCAATTGTTAATTTAATTGTATTAAACTAATTAGGTGATCCCGGCCGTCTCCATCAGGTCTCTCATCTTTTTCCGGTGGACCTTCCGAGATCCAACACAGCTTCTCTGAGGACGGGAGGGTTTTGAAAGAAATACAAGAGGGGTGATGTAATGTCTTCTAGTAAGACCCAATCCATTAGAGCATTGTAGGAAGTTGAAATTCCATTAGAACATAGAAAGATGCTGTCAACAATAGCGCTGAAGAGACTAAAATCGACATGGCTGAGATACGTTCATGTTTCAAGACAAGTAAAATATGACTACTTATACTGCTTTACAACTCGGGAACGTAGGGACTAACTCAGACATGTGTTGATAACTTAATGTTTTTTACAGAAAACAGGACTCTACTAGGAATACGCTACCCATGGTGATAGAAAACCAAGACTTATACTATGGGGATTATTTGGACACGTGAATCATGCCATTTCTGCTGCGATATTATAGAATCATACTCTTCTGCTCAGGGTTTTTAGAGGGAAGCCACGAACAGCTTTGCTACCAACAATGAAATTTGATCTAAAACATGGTTTAATGACATTAAAGACGCAGATGATCTAAACAGCCTCTGAAACATCACAATCTCATGAAGAGCGTGTAGGAGTCTAACAAACCGGATCATCCGAGGGTTGGTACAAACGATGGGAAGGATATAACTTTTTTATTACGAATGTGTATCATAATAATTCATCAGGGGAATCAAGGTGCTTCCTAATTATCGCGAGTTTCCATATGAAAGTAATTTGATGAATTAAGGGTCATTAAAAATTTAAAACTACGACGAGTTTTGAATTGATATATTTCGACTCAATTGAGCAAAACTGATAAAAGTCCTTGGACCTTTCTTAACGACTCGACTTTATATAAAAAGAACCTGGGCCTACTCGGCAACAGTTTCCAAAAATTAATCATTTTTATCAAAATGAACTAAGACAAAGACTGTCCTCAACAGAGGACTCTGGAATGCCCGTCACTCGTATATGATAAAATGAACCTCTCATCTCAATAGAGATCGTAGAAGCTTGATAGAGGCTCTTTAGACATGTACTCAGAATTAACTAGGGGTTCCCAGTTAACCAATTTAAAGACTATTTCTCCTTTGATGCTGTTCAATGACGTAAACGGTCAAGAATCACTCCCCAGTTAACTTGGATGAACTTCCAAAAAATTAAAAATCGTCTCAGATATTGGGATGAACTACACGAAAAGACGGACAAAAATGGATGAAACTGACATTGCCTTCAGTTTCTTGGTTTGATCACGTTTTGTCATTACTAGGGCCATTTAAATGCTATTTTATTACCCAAGATCACCGAATTAGATAAGTTAACTAACTAAATGATCCAGGTTTTCCGGGTTCTGGCTCTCGTTTGGGATCCTCGAAGATCCGACAGAATTGGTATAAACGGGGACGGTCTCATTCTCCATAGATTTCTCGCTTTTTCAAGGTAGTCAGATATATTTAAATGCTATAAAATTTTTTGTGGCATCCTTTAATCTGAATAATTCAAAAATATAATTTTTGTATCTATCCATGAAAAAAATTTCGCCTTCTCATAATAACTATAAATAGTAAAGTTATAATTTTTTATCAGAAACAAATTATTACATAAAAAACAATCAAACAAATCCAGCTGAAAAAATGGAGTGGCTGTTTCTCTTGACAAATTCCAAAAAAATCCTTTGGAACAGTCATTCGGATCCAAGACGTCCTCAGCAGACCTTACACTTGCCTCACCGAACCTCAGTCGCCAATTTGTCGGTGAATTACGGCAAAAAGTATTAATGGTTGCAACAAGAACGCAGGTGAGAAAAACAATTTATTCAAATCCATAAATTATAATATTGTAGAATGTCAAACATGAATTTCCGGAGATATTCTTGTGGTAATGAGGAATATAAGTTGTTTCTTACTGTGATAGATTGTTACTCAAATTTGATGGTCATTTCCATTACTGCGTAAAAAAACTTCTCAAAATTTAAGAAATGCTTTTGAAGAGATATTTTCTCAGTTTGTTAGAACACACGGATGATGGGAAAATTCGAAGGCGGATTGGTTTTAGCGTGCATGTGGAGAATAGTTAATTTGACTTCGCTGTTGAAGACTTTCCTATTGAGGATGCGAAGAGGTTGACACATAATTTTAGAATTAAAAAAAAAACTGGTGGAATGGAAAACAAAAGCCAAAATATTCATGTCCTTATGGTTAATATTTAGAGTCGTTTTAATTGACTTACCTGGACTCCTATTTGTAGAAAAGATAAACAAACTTCTCCAGACATGATTCCGTGTGAAAATCTTTAACTGACACATTTCATGGACTGTTCGTCATGTAAAAAGTCAAATCGAAGAACAAGTTCCAATGTAGAACAGCAAGAGAAAAAATATGTAAATATTAAAAAATGTTAGAATTTATGTGCAGAAAACAAATAAGATGTTAAGACCAAGGATTTATAGTTTTAGAGACCATTGCTTTATTCCAGCACATTTCAGAAATTACAGGTTAATAAATTCCTATTTTCTATTTTCGGAAAAATTTAGCACGATTTTTTAAATTAAATTTTATAAAATAATTATTTAATGGTGCTATGTGGCTAGTTGGTCAATAATTATTTTCCTTCCTCCGATGGCGTCATTGGATTCACCTTATTGAGGAGACGCCCAATGCCTGACTGGCATCAAGAGGATCCAACTATTCTTTCCTGGGGGATAATATCGTTACCTGGAGACAAGTTCTGAAACGAGCCAGGATCAAGGAGTTAGTTAGTTTGGTAACCCTTGGTATTTGGACCAAGTGACGGATTGCCGGGCAAGAAGCCTGAAGGTGTTAGTTCGAATCCCGATACTGCACATTTCGGTGAAGGTTCCACGCATCAATATGCTTTGGCTTGACGAGTGACGCCGTCATCAGTGAACTTCACTGCGGAACCGGATCGTCTATAAAGGACATACACCCAAGAAAAAGTAAACAAAGAAGTGAAGAGCATTCCTTGATCCCCCACCATTAGCTATTATAACTTCTTTGCTAAAAATAAAGTGTGTGTTCTGCCTGAGGGAAGCTATGACTGATATGGCTCTTCGGAAAGTGCAACAAACACAGCAATCCATCTAAAGTGGTCCCCGCCGACATTATCGACGTTGGGTTGCCTCTCACAATTGCAACAGAGATCAACTGAAGAAACCACCATGTCTCACGTGCGTCGTGGCTTTTTAGTGTAGCTAGGCGTCTACGTTTCTTTAGGAAACGAGCGATTTCCCATTTAATCAATTCAAATTGACATGAACATATCAAGTGAACAAACCTCTAAATTACAAACTGTTGAATGGCAAAAAAGTCTTATACCATTCAAACAAAAACTTTCTGCATTAAAAAAATTGTCAGAGTGAAGTGGAAACGTTGCAGAAGCATCTGGACAACTTGGTATAGACCGTAAGTGTCAAAGAAGCTGGCAAAAATTTAATACAAATTTGTCAAATTCATCAAAAAACCGTCTCACATAAATTAGGAACTTTTGAAAGAAAAGCGTTTTTTCCTGAAATTTAAAAAAACTGTTTGAATGGATAAATCTGAAAGACTTATCAGCAAAACAATTGCGAGCTACCGACATTTAGATGGTACTCAAATTCGTCGATTTTTAACAATGCCACAAAGTTATCGTCATAATATCTTTGTTATATTATTTGTACCTCACATATTCCATTAAAGATAGGGAGATTCTTGAGGCGAAGTGGACTTTCTAATCCATGAATAGTTTATAGATGATGGATAGTTAGGTGGGGAGTAAAATTTATTTTCAGAAATTATTAAACATAAAATAAAATTGGCGAATTACCACGTGTCACAAAGACTAGAGTGTAGCGCCAATGAGTCGGGCAAAGCAAGAGTCACCAGCTTACTCAACTTATTAGGGATCCGGATTGGGATATCATTTCCGACTTCCTGTGATGGGAGATCAGCAATGAATAGGTTGGATAGTAATGGAGACCAAATTATTAAATAAACCAAATTATTCGTTTATTTATTTACCCTCTGTCCTTTCTAATGAAAAAAACCGGTGCCTAGCAAGAACGTCACGAGTGGACGCTACCAGAGATCCGTCAAGTGTATTTGGTGCTTTGCAGAACTCTGAGGAGATGGTCGTCAAGAAGGCAGGATGGACAAAGTGAAGAGAACGATTGCCTGCTTATAGGAGCGTAAATCCATGGTTTAGATTATAATGATGAACTTAAACTCTTATTTGTAATCCAAAACCACAAAAATTTTGCAAACAATTGCAAATACTAGAAATTGAGAGGAAAGTAAGAAATTCTAATATTGGGACGAACAATGAGGACATTTTAAATATTTCATTCCAATTAAGCACACTAAACCAACAGGAAAGCAAATAATGGCTAGTAGGATCCCCTTCCATGAGAAGAACTCTTCCAGAGCTGAAATCTAAACTGTTGGACTTTACTACCTCACAATTGGGGCATATAATCAACGTATCGCTGTAAGCGTAACCCTTTAACGTAAAGGTTTTTTTAGGAATCACCGTGACTTCATTCGTTCTTGGGATCGTCGAATAGTCTGGCAATTCGCAATTTATGGCCTATTTGGTTATTCGTACACATACAGATTTGCTCATTGATATCTTATCTCACTAAATGCTGAATTTATCATTTTCCGAAAACATTCGTACCAAAATCAAGTAAAATTATAGTAATAATTCGCCAACAAAATTATTTAAACCATTTTATGTCAATTAAAAATTAGATTTGCCTGGTTATCTTATTTCTCACCACGTGGCTTATTTACCTTATTATCAAAGAACTCGATTGAATAACCACTAAATACAGTAAAAACTTTCAAACCCAACATGGGGACTTTCAACAGGGATTCAAGAATTTCCTCGAGGATTTGTCATTTTTGCTGAGTCGAGAGGTTGGGATTCAAGAGACTGCATATCCAACAAGCTCGATTATTTACAGTTAATGCTCTCAATATTTGGGATTATTGTATCAGCATTACATGATCATATCAACTATCTTCCTATACGTGGAGTTTCGGACAGATGATCCCCAAGTTAGATAATTCAAGAACTAGTTTCACAGTACCTCCTATAAAAAGCCATCTTAACCCTATTGAAAGAGTAACGTGTAATGCTCACAGCTAGCTCTTCATAAATTCTGAAAAATTCAGTGATTATTGTCCGTGAATGAATATTACTGACTATTTTTTATTATTAGGTTGTGGACTCCCTGTCTTCTGGCGATATTCCTGAGCAAACAATTTTTATGGGCACACATCCATTAGTGTAATTTATACTTTATTTGTGGAGGTCATCTTCGACCACTTCTAACCCAGGGATTATCTATCCAAAAACTTCAATTCGATGCCAATAATAGTTTACATTATTGATTTTTCGTCATCTTCTGTCTCGGAAAACCTCTTCTCAGTTTACCCTAGAATTATCTTGACGTTATAAAGACCATTTCTACCTCACATGGGATCACACGTAGAAAAATTAACTTATGCGGACAGACACAAATTTTATACTAAATATGGGAGAAGCGATCATGAGAGGTAACTCCATTTTGTGCGCAATGCCTTCAGGCCATAATGAAACCTCTTCATAACAACTAACTTTTATTTTTACCTAATAAATTGATTTTTTGGTTGAGGTGGTGACGTCCCTCAATTGCACGAATGTCTAGAACACACCCTGGAGAAATAGTACTTGCGGCGGATGACGTGGATTTTGTTTCCGAGGACATCAATGATATCAGGAATGCTCTTAATCATGTATTTTGATAGTGGTTTCTAAAAATGAACGAACATGTCTAGAAACCTCAAAAATGGAAGGAGGGACCTTATTCCCGAAGTGATACTGACAACATAGACAGAGAACTTTCAACTGTGATGGAGAGATACTTATCACTTTACGCCAGGAGGAGACTCTCCGGTATCAATTATAAGAAGAGCATTAGTTTCCTTCTTCTACGCTATCTATGATTAAAGAAAGAAACCGACTGAGGAACAAACTCAGAAGATGTGTCGACTGGATGGACCGAATTACATTGACTGGTCAATTAAAGATAATCAAAAAAGCCATTGAAGAGGGAACTGGCAATAGAACAATTTTGGAGGGTCGAAACAAGCAAACTAAACACCAAAGACCCTTCGTTCTGGAAGATCTACAAAAGAATAACAGGCCAGAAGAGGAATGATATGAAAATCTCTCTGAACAAACCGGAAGGTGGATTATATTCTATGAAAGAAGTCTCAGAAATCTTTAAGAAGTAACTAGACCGTATCCAGGGAGTCAACCCGACGGAGCTGATTCCGAGGGAAAAGTTAAGAGCTTCAAAGAACTTTTTACTTATTCCCCGGACGATCTCAAAAATATGTTATGAGGATAACGACAAAGGACGACGTGATTGCCATTAGAGCATGCAATGCTAATGCCCTTGGACATGACCATATTATAATGAGAATGTTCAAGGAAGATCCAGAGGATATGCTGCTCGTGCTGAAGAATTTATTAAACGCGAGCATAGATTATGGCTATGTCCTCAAACGCTGGAAAACCTCCATTGTCAGAATGATCCTGAAACCGGTAAAGTCGGGGAGGGACCCTTTCAACTATTGGCCGATCTGCCTCATTTGCTCTATTTCCAATATTGTTGAGCGAATTATTTTCGAGAGGCTTAACGAGCACATAGAAGAGAGTGGTTTCCTCCTCGCAGAACAATGTGGCTTCAGACCTGGGAAATCCTGCACGGATTGCATCCACCAGATGCATTAGGTGGTATTGAAAGGTCTGGAATTCAAGAGACGAGTTAACCAGATATGTTTGGACCTCTCCAAGGCTTTCGATAGAGTGTGGCATAAAGCTCTGCTATCAAGGCTAGCGGCTGCTAACATCCAAAGGAAACTTTTCATATGGATAAAGGACTTCTTAACACGACGGACTTCCCGAATACGTGTTGGGACGAGTATGTCAAAAGAGATCTTACTGAAGAAGGGGTTCCATAGGGCTCTGTCTTGATCCCGCTTCTGTGAATGTGTTTCTATCAGACTTTCCAATTCCGCCGGATACAAACACCAAACTATTGATGTACGCAGACGATATTCTAATTAAAGATATGTCTGGGAAGTCAATTCTATCTAAGAGAAAAATCAAGTCATTCATTGACAAGTGCAAGATCGGTGCTCCAAGAGAGGGATGAAACTCTTTATTGAGAAGTCCAGCTACTTGAGAGTTAGTCTTCTACGGAGACATCGTACGCAGTCCTACTCACTTTGTATTCCAAAAGTAAATTCACTCCGCTACCTCGGGATAATTATCGATGGAGGAGGTTCCTTCATGGATGATATCAGACGAAGAAGGAAGAGAGCGCTACAAGCGCTTCTCTGTACGAGCAAGTTGTTCGTAAGCTTGGAGACCTTCTTGTTTATCTTCATGAGGATTATTCTACCAGAGCTACTATACGGGTGTGAAGCGTAGTTTTTCTCTCGCCAAAGAGAAGGAAAAGTCGAGAAGATCAGCAAAAAAGTTGGCCCTGAGGAAAAAGCTGTTTGATGTCCTAAGTGCAGAAGAAGACAAGATTATTGCACCGGTCAAAAATATTGTGGAGAAGAGGATCAAGGGGATCCGACGCTAGGACGAGATTAAAATGGAGATGGGTTGCATTGGAAAAGTCCAGGCTGCATAGGCGGACTCGCTAATAACCTCCAAACTAACTCCTAATTCCTGTTGAATAAAGTGTTTTCGGTTCGGTATCGGTTCATACTGCTCTACAACTTGGGGACTAATTCGGACATGGAAAACATCTAAGGGCTCAGTCAGCCTCCGAAAAATCGCAATCTTTAGAGTGCGTAGAAAAATCTAACAATCCGGGGGTGCCACAAGGGACGGAATAATAAATTGATACATAAAACGTTAGAATCATGAAGATACGGTAAGTCAAACATCTGAATTATCGTGTTTATTCCTAAAATTATAAAAATAATCACGGAAAATATTTGTAGAATGTTTTATAAGAATACGAGTTTTTTATACTTTCCCGGTTTATGTAGCATCTACAATTATATTAATAAAACTGATAATGCACAATCCCCATCAAAACACCGACTCCTAATCCTAAGAGTAGGTGGAATCTGTAAAGACTTGATCCTTTATAAGAAGGTAGATCATTAACATCACGACCTTTTCTAACCATTTAAATTAAATTAAATTTATTTTTGATTTTATTAAGGTATAATAAAAAACTAAATAGGGAAGTTTTACAAGAAAGCAAGGGTACTTTGTGAGGCAGCAGAGATTCTTCTCTGTGTCTAGGAGGGATACTGAAATCTCTTAATTAGTCAGTATCAACATACCAGAATTGTCAGCATCTTCCGTCAAAGATGAAAGCGTCAAAGCTGTAAACTCATGAGGTCATAATTTTTATACGACCATTTGAACGTGTGTATCGCATTTCTACTTACTAAATAAGAATATTCGAGAACAATCATTCTAAGAGACTCATTCATGATTATATTTCTACATAAGACCTCCAAAAGCCTGGGTAAGTGATGCTTGAATGGTTTTCTCAGAAGTTAGAAAGTCTTAAGAACTGTTCGGGTATAAAAAAGTTGATTATCTAAAGATCTAAGAACCCTGACGATCTCTTGACGAACCAGATAAGATTATCTTGTTTGATGCACGAATGTCTCAGTTGACAGTTCATTTTTGAACCAGTCACCATGGAAACATCAAGACTCATTTGAAGCGGATCACTGACCTTGCTGAACCGTCTCTAGTTGTAAAGGATGCTAAGCTACTTAACAGAAGGATGCAGTGAAGTGTGTCAAATATAGTAAGTAAATCTGTTTTGAAGTAAGTACTGTTAATGTTAGTGGAAGTTATCAGTTAGGATATCCCAATAATGTTATTACATTTGGATATCTCCTCCTCACTGGTAAGAATTTATTCACGTCCACAAACAAACTCTGTTCTTTCAACTGAATTTGGTTTTCCGTAGTGACTTTGTTTCCATTCGCCTCATTCAGTGATTCTACCAATTCTGATCTCTGCTTTTTCAAATCAGACAACGCTTCCGTTATAAGTTGCCAATTATTGACCAGTCTAAAGGTTCATATGCTCTTTTTACGTTTTTTGTGGTTCATCAAAGCACAGCTCTATTCCAGGACGTCGACTGTGAGTGTGAAGCCGGGTTTCCGCTAATTTGAGAGGACCGTCCTTTGCCTTGATTTCGCAGTCACAGTTTTTTACAGCCTCCTCAATTTTCATTATTTCCTTGTTAATCTGCAATCATCAGTGATTTTACTAATTTTAGATTATCTTTGAGATTCTGGAGAGCACTTTCTACTTGATCTATTCTCAGTCCGATCGACATTTCGATTCTATCGCTCATTTCTCTGAGATCCCTGGATATATCTGACAGAACAGAATTTACGATTCCTCTGAGTTTGGCTGATTGGTTTAACGTACTTGTGTTTCTCATAATATTATCTGCTGAATACTGAGCCCATTCCTCGGGGGAATACCTTAATTATGCAAAATATAAACTTTGGAGACACTTCCTGAGAACCAGGATATTGGATTATTGATGATGAATCGATCGTCGTCTTTAAACAGAAATAATCCAAGTTTGCAGCAATGGACTTGTTGCTGAGATCTTCTTCCAACTCCTCTTTCCTGTCCTGGTTTGCCCTAACATTTACTTGATTCCTTTACTTGATCTGTTCCTCACTTTCTTGTAACGTTGCGCTCATTAGCTGCTTGCATGAGTTTATAAGACAACATTCCTTTACTTTAAAGCATTCGTCAAACCTTCATCAACAGCTCCTCAACCGAATCGTCAAATCCCTCAGAGGGATCCTTAATAGTCTTGCATGAACTGTTGTCTATGTTAATTTGTGTGGGCAAATCAAGAGAAAGGAGAGTGTACCTCAATCGGTCTCTTTGAACGGTCAAATCATCTGTCTCTTTAGCATTCCTTGCTATTTCCTTGTCCAATTCAGTCTTCCAGAAATTAATATCTTTCAGTCTGTTTTCAAACGATCTGTTGACTTCATTTATGGAGTTCTTTATTTTGTCTTTATAAAAATTCTCCTTAGTTTTCGTTTCATATCTTAATTTTTCACTGTCGCAGCGGCAGTTGAGGGACTCGTAGAATAAATTGTAGTTATTTTTATTCCATTCATTAATGTTATTGGGAGCTTTAGCACACGTGACTGAACAGTCTATCGATCCACATCCTATGTTTGACTTATCTGGAATTTTGTAATTCGTCGCGAATATTGAACTCATGTTGCCTAGATACTATTTTATTTTAAATATGACGATTCCAGTATTATTATCACTTCACGTGTACCAGCCAAATATCAGTATTATTCAACGTGAAGAGTGACCGTGTGAACACATCGTGGATTCAAACAGCCTTCGATTGTTCGACATTTCTTTTTCGTTAATTTTTGAAGGAAACTGATACCTTCTCACTGAATCTCACGTTTTCCATTCTGTTTATGACTCCTGCCTACGTGACGATCTTCTTTTACGATGTATGAGCCCGCCAGAGTATTCCTTATATTTGTGATTCTTTTATGATTTATCAAAAATAACCCGCTTTGAATTGCTAATAAATATCCATAATTGTGTTGTTAATTCATTACAACCCACAAACCTATGAGACATAGAAAAGTAAGTTAAAAGAGCCAATTATTTTGTGTCCACAGGTATATTCTGAAATATAAGTCCATCCAGAATCATAGTTGTGGGAACCCCTCAAGAAATGATCAGTGGAGTGATGCCCTTAGATGTATACCTCATGAGACTGATGGATCACATGACCCCACGCTAATTGAGCAAAGAAAGACAAAAGTATAGAGAAAAGACGATTGACAAGTAATCAATGTGGGGATTCGAATCCATAACCACTGTTACTGGTATGACATACCAACCACTAGCCTATCTGATCAGAGGTTTTAACTGCCATAACATAGGTTTAATAGTTACTCTTACATAAAGATAACTATCAACTCCCAATTCTCCCATTTTATCACAAAAAAACAATGTAGACTGTGTCGATCAATAATCCCCAATTCAATTCCCAGAAGAACGTAGTACGACTGTTCGCCTACTTAGCCTTTAAGATTTAATCCCCACATTCATGATCTCTAGTGTACACTACACACTATTTATATCATTTCTTATCGTGTAGGACCCCACCCTGTATTACCACAAAGCGGTTCAGTTTAAATTCACACATCAGAACCATAATGGGGGTGTAAAAAAATGGGGGTGTTTCCGCATCCACACGAATCTCTAATGGTGTGAAGGTCTTTTATCTTCCAATTAAAGCGTCATTTTATAGGTTGATTGACTTTTTATTCAAACTGCCGTCAACTAACTATAATTTACACGTGCTCAAATTTATTCACTTTGCATATCCAACTTTTCTTTATTTCAGAAAATTTAGTTAATAACCTTCCGATCCATCATCTTGAAAAAGAGGACAAAGAGTAACAGTCCAATGTCGCTGACAGTGACTACTCTCCCAAGATCATATGTAAGTCCATCTAAAGCCAGAGAAAAAACGTCCAATTTGTACAATCCGAAGGAACCCCCACGGGATAATCAAATATAATGAGAAGATTTAATAATCCTCTTTGGTGTTATCCAGGCACTAGACGTCATTCAAACGTGGACGGTAATAAAATCTGTAATTGAGTAACGAGAAAGATGCTCTTGATCATATAGCCACCAGAAGGGTTAACCCCTGGCAAAATTGTTAGAGCATGATAATAAGCTTCCTTAGTTAGTTAAGCAACCCCAGCCTCACTAACTTGTAGGAGGCCAGCAGCTATTAAGTAGGACGCAGCAGATGTTAGTCGCTCCCATAGATTGGTCAGTTCCGGCATTGTGGAGAAACGTTGTGCCAATTCATGACATTCAAAAAGGTGATTTGTTGTCAACACGTGGAGGTTGCAAAAGAGACAGAGTATATCATATGTTGATAGATGTGGGTGGTGCCCACATCGTAGACGAGCCAGATTTACTCGGACGTCCCTTGGAAGAGAGGATTCTGATTGGTCTATTGGAGGAGGGTCAGCAAGTTTCTTACAGATCGAATAATTAGCAGGGGACACTAAAACAAAAAATTCCCATAAAAAATTATTTTAAATTCTATATAAAATAAATAATTATCATGGGAATATATATTATAAAAATTAAATTATAAATAATCATTACATGGAAGGTAATCTTACTCGTAGAAAACACAACAAGGTATAATTACTACTAAATCAGCCTCTCACTTCGGATGAGTCATCGGATGACCACCTGGGATTGCCAACGGAGGAAGAAATGAGAAAAATGATCCCCCAGTCGAATTTCGAGGAGATGGAATCCTTAAAAAACTTGCCAAAAAGATGGAGGAATTGGATTATCAGATTTGTGATCGGTTTCATCCTGATTCTGATATTCAGCCTGATCATATACTCCGGCCCTATCTTACTGATATTTCTAGTTAGCATCATTACTATTTAGGTCATCGTTCTACAGCTTTTGTGCTTCCACGAAATTATCTCCGTCGGCTATATCGTTTATAGAATACACAATCTCCCATATTTCCGAGTCCTCAGTTGGTACTTTCTGTTTGCCTCAATTACTATCTCCATGGGATGTCATTGCTCTTTTCATCTGTGATCGATTCGGTCTCAATGTAATATTCTAATTCTACGTAGAATTTGGCCACCACGTTTGTCCGCCACCACCAGTTATTCTCGTTTATTCTTTACCTGAGTGCTCTGCTGCTGTTTATTAATTCTCTGATCAAAAGCATTACACCAAACAGTTTACGCTGGTAACAGTTGTTATTATTTCAGTTCGGTTTACCCACGTGGTTCTGGTCATTATTAGTTTTTCTACTTTCCAGATCCAAAATATGTTCAACGGGCTAATATGGTTCGTCCTCCCTGTGCTTACGATTATTGTGAACGACATTTCCGCTTATTTTGTCGGATTCCACTTTGGGAGAACACCGCTGATCAAACTATCTCCCAAGAAACCTGGGAAGGATTTATTGGGGGATTTGTCTTACACTTATTTTCTCCGTAGTTGGAGCCAGGTTTATGGTTCCTTTTGACTACTTCATCTGCCCCGTTGATAACCTCATCATACAGCCATGCCATCGTCCATATTCTTTCAAGGAGGACTACTACACGTTTTCCTCACTGGTTGTGGTATTTAATTAGTTAGCTTGGGGGAAATGTCGTTTCTTACTATCCCTTTTACGTGGATGCTGTCATTATGGGTTTATTTGCCTCGCTTATTGCTCCTTTTGGGGGTTTCTTTGCAAGCGGATTCAAAAGAGCTTTTCGTCTTAAGGTTTTTCTTGGGTAATGCTAAGGACTTTGGGCAAATATTTCCTGGTCATGGGGGATTCTTGGACAGATTTGACTGTCAGTTTCTGATGGGAGCGTTTGTGTATGTCTACTACAACAGTTTCATTAAGTTCGGAGTGTTTATTACGTCTAGTCGTTCGGCTGATAAAGTTTACAAGATAATAATGCATTTGAGTCCCGAGGAACAGCTGTCTATTTACCATAATTTGACACATTCTTTGATGATGAATGGTTATTTGAGTTATTTTGCTGATTATTTTACATTACAAGTCAATTAGGTCTGTCTTCCATCTTCCTGACACGATGTCGAAGGATTTAATTAAGTTGGACCTCATAGCACTTGTAATTGGTTGAAGGCGAGAATTCGTAAGCCCGGAAAGTACTGGACACTCAGGGACGGCGTTTTGGATAATGTATTAACGGACTTTCCTTAGCTTTTGCTACTTTAATTAGAATCTGATTCATTGTTACCGTTAAAGTCTTTGCTCAGTGTTGCAGATGATGTGTCACATGCATTAAGAGTCAATTGGGCGTATAATTATCTGTTTATGTGCTCAATCTATATAATTTGCTTAGTCGTCTATTTTTAATGTTTATATTAATTTGATTCATGATGGACTCTGTTTCTGTAGCAGTGGAAACTGGATACATATATAACGATTGTAGAGTGTCGTTATGTGGTCCACCAATTCAAAAAATTCAAAAGTAACGCCCAGAGGGCTTCTAATGCCCTCCCGAAAAGGACCATTAGACCTTTTTCTCCCGGAGTCATTATCGACCCCCCGGCGATGTGCTTCAAAAAAGTTTAAACTTTCCTGGAGAAAACCCTCATCCAACTGTGGAGAAAGGAAGTTGACTGCTCTTCAATTGAACATCAACGGAACTAAAGGCAAAGTTAGGGAACTCCGTTCAATCCTGGGAAATCAGAAGATCGACGTGGCTATGATCCAAGAAACTAAACTCCGCATGAATGATCCCACTCCTTCATTCCCTGGATACGAGGCTATCAGGATGGACCGCAAAAAGAGAAGAGGGGGCGGACTACTTACTCTATTCAAAAAGAACCTGAAATGCAAAGACATTACTTCGGAAGTGAGGAAACTTGTTGGAAATGACGAGGTTACTGAGGCAATTGGAATCTCGCTTGGGACAACGAAAGGAAGTCTGTGTCTCGTGAATATATACTTTCCTCCTTCCGGCTCCTGCCCAAAGGACTATGTTATTCTAAACCTATAAAGATTGCTATCTACGAGGAGATCATCATATGTGGAGATTTAAACGCAAAGCACCCCGTATGGTTGTCAACCCAACAGGCCGACACGAGAGGCAAGCTATTGTTATTGAAAACGGACTCCCTAACGATGCAGAATGACCCAGCGAAAAATACAAGGACCCCACTCAGAGAGACGGATCAGCCTACCTCTTCCGACGTAACACTCTGTTCCACATCACTTTCATCGAAACTTACCTGGTCATTCTTTTACGAAGCAAGAAGCGATCATAACCCGATTGTGATGAAGATCAAGAGAGAAGTCAAAGTGAGGAGAACAGCTAGTTATAATTGCTGCAAATTGTATCGCGCAATCTCTGATGATAGACTGAAGAATTGTTACTTGGACAGCTTCAAATCGCTAGAAAAAGCGATCAAATAATTTACTTGCACAATCCTAGAAACAAGATCATTGCCTATTCTCAAGCATCGTCTAAATTCCTCTGATGGTCTAGGGAAATCGGCATTGATTAAAGAAAGAAATCACCTCAAAAAGTCTAATTGGATCACATTAGAAACGAAACTCCGGATCAGAGCTCTAAACAACGAAATAAAGGCCAGAGAGTTCAAGGTTCAGAAATTGAAGTGGAATCGGATTCTTACAAGGGTAAATCGCAACCATAGTACCGGAGAAGTGTGAAAGCAAACTTTCCCTGATGATGACTATACTCAACGAGACTTAACAATTTGATAAAATTATACACAAAAATTTCGTACAAAAAACACAGGAAGTCGGAAGTGCTACTTTCTTCACGCAGAAAACTGAAGAAGGATTCTAACCCAGTTTATTTCTCGGATGAAGACGATGACTATACTCAACGAGACTTAACAATTTGATAAAATTATACACAAAAATTTCGTACAAAAAACACAGGAAGTCGGAAGTGCTACTTTCTTCACGCAGAAAACTGAAGAAGGATTCTAACCCAGTTTATTTCTCGGATGAAGACGTGAAGAATGGGCTGCGTTTTACAAGAACAACGAACTCGGCCGGTCCCGACAACTTTCCAGTATTGTTATTGAAGAACCTTGGAGATATGGGAGTCGGTTTTCTAACGTCGATTTTCAACTATTCAATTAATTGTAATGTAATACCGTTGTTATGGAAGCAAGTCAACATCCGATATATACTGAAACCTGGAAAACCTAAGGAAGATCCGGCATTATTTAGACTTGTGTCATTGTTATGATCCGTATCGAAAATCCTGGAGAGGCTTGTGTCTGGGAGAATCAAGGCTTTCTTACCAGAAAAGGATTTTCAACACGGATTCAAGAGCGATTGTTCTACATCAACGTACCTAAAGAAATTAACCAACTTCATTAAAGATGGATTTTCAAACAAACCAAGGCATTTGAAAACAGTCTTATGTTTTATTGATATTAACAAGGCTTTTGATTCTATTTCGAGAAAAATATTATCAAAGAAAATTTTCCAGTC
>RDEW01000004.1:101975-256223 GCA_011109175.1 Dicyema japonicum
TTGTGGCATGTCGTTTATGTAGAGATTGAAGAGTTGGGGTGATAGTGGGGAGCCTTGAGGGACTCCATTTGAGAAATAGCGAGATCTTGATTTGATGTTGTTGCAGAGTACTTGTGCTCGTCTTCCATTTAGGAAGTTTCCAAGCCAAAGTTTCAGGTTCGGATGGATATTGGTTTCAAATATTTTCTTTGTTAGGAGTTTCCTAGGGACTGAGTCGAACGCTTTTGTGATGTCCACGGATATAAGTGCTGTCCTCTGATGGGGTTTGGGGGAGTTAAATCCTTCCGCAATGAATTGTGTGAGGGTTGTAAGGTGTGTTGTTGTCGAATGGTTACCCCGGAATCCGTGCTGGGTCGGAGGTATTGAGATTGAGTTTTGTATTTTTTCCAAAACAAGCCTTTCAAGGATCCTTGAGACCGGACTTAGAATAGATATTGGGAAATAGGAAGATGGTTCATCTATTGGTTTGTTGGGTTTTCGGATATGTCTGATTAGAGACTTCTTCCATATTTCAGGGATTGTATTTGTGTAATGGATAGGTTGAAGATATAGGCTAATAGTTCCAGGGCTCAATGGCCTAGGTGCTTCAGTTCACATGTGGTTATGTTGTCTGGTCCTTTGGCCTCTGAGTTGTAGGCCTTGGATATGGCTCTACGAACATCCTGACTAGTAAATAGGATCCAGTCATCGGAGCGTTTCGGTTCAATCTTTTTCAGGAATTCTTAGTGTTCTTTTGAAAACTTCTTGTAGGATATAGACGTGTAATATTTTATCAGAGTGTCTGGTTTTATGTAGACTTCGACTTTTCTCTCTAGGAAGGATTTTTTGATGTTTTTGATCCACTTCCACACTCTCTGCATTGGGGGGTTTTTGCAGAGTCTCGTCAATCTATTTGCATTTTCTGCCTTTATGTTGTTGTCGATCTCTTTTTTCAATTTTCGTATTTTCCTGACGTTCTTTTCTGTTGGCGAATTTACCATCTTTAGATAATTTCGTTCTCTGATCAGTTGTTTCGTCGTTGTGTTGAAACGATAAAGTGCTCCGTAAATGAAAAATCTAAAATTCCCAAAGATTTTAAGCCTAGTCTGAATTATTATCCTATTTAGTCATAAATATTTAAATTAATCATTTATAAAAATATTATAATAATTGGCTAACATTAATAAATTGTTGATACACGTAGATATATAGTGATGATGTATTTCAACCTATTCTTATTAACCTTTGTTGGCTCATTCGTTACAAAGATCGAAGATGATAACATGAACAGTATATTAAGCCAGAACAAATGGGTTTTTGTCAAATTTTGTAAAATCTAAACAAATTACTTGTCTAGTCGCTCCTTGGTGCGGCCACTGCAAGAGTCTGGCACCGCAATATGAGAAACTTTCCACTTATGGGCCCGATTTGGGAGTAATTTTCGGAGAAGTAGACTGCACTGAGGAGCAGGAAATATGCCATGATCATAACGTTAAAGGATACCCCACTTTGTTGTTTTTTGAAAATGGAAAGTCTAGCCAGTACAACGGTTGTCCACATAGCTTCAATTCTAGGGGATCGAACGGAACCTGACATGCTCAAATTCCTCAGGAAGAATGTCGGCAAATCTCTTACATTTGTTGACTCATTTGAAACCCTCAAAAATCTAATGTCCGAATCATTTGTCATCGCCTATCTTCCTGTACTGCTCTTTCTAATTTCCCATAGGACCCTGAATCTAATGATTTCCAGAATATTAAGAACTCTTCTGCCTCAGAAAGCTCTTCCTTTTACTACGTGACTGATTTCTCACTTCTCTCCTATCTGACCGATTCCCCCAGCTCTGTCTTATATTACAGAAATGTTGTTAAACTGCTTGAATTGTAGATGGACAACAAGACTATCAGCTTTACTGATGAGGAAATCAATTCTGAGACTATCAGTGATTTTATAAATATGAACATCCTCCCCCCTGTCATATGGATCACGAAGGAGAACTCAGGGCTACTATTTACTGAAGGATCAAAAATTCTCATGGTTATGGTCAACGGGAGGGATGAAGTTCCCGGACTGGAGGAGATGATGCTAGAGGCTTTTCAATCAGTAAATGGCAAAGTAGTCGTTATGTATATTCAAGGTCAAAACGTGCATTTTGGATGTGTCCATTCCCGAGTCTGAAGGAATCGTGGAATTTTTTGAGCTTCCAAAGATCCCTGGTTTTGGAGGAATCCATTTTATGGATTCATTAGTGCGCTACCATCCCGATAACATAGAGGTCACCAATGAAAACTTAATAAATTTTATCACTTTGTTATCACGTGGAGAAGCTAAGGTGTGATATGGTTTATATTGGCAGAGATTCATCAAGAAAGAACCTGTCCCTGAAGATTGGGATGAGTTAACTGTTAAGGTGGTAACACATCTTAACTTTGATAATGTCGTGCTGGATGAGACTAAGAATGTGTTCGTAATGTTCTGTAGATATTTTTTGTGATATGCAGACGCCCCCTGGTGTTCCCATTGTAACAAGTTGAAGCCTATTTGGGAACAACTGGCCATGCATTTTGAGGACAACACTGCTGTTGTGGTCGCCAAAACAGATGCTACGAAGAATGAGTATGACATTGCGATTGAAGGATTCCCCACTCTGTTGTTCTATCCTACTGGATCAAAGACGTTGGAGAGCTACAAGAGTTATGGTGGATTGAGGAATCTAAAGGAGTTAATATCCTTTGTTGAGTCGAATGCTGTATTGGTAAGAATGTTGTGATATCTTAAAGCCCCCGTCTGAGGACTTGTAGACGTCATTGTTTCTTTTGGGATGGTTTAATAATTTATTTGTTATGGCTAATTAAGCTTTTGGTTTATTAGCTTACATTTGATTGCTTAGGACTTCATTGATGCTCTCAATCTGACAGTTGGTGAATTTTTGGAGAGTCATTAACTAGGTATCAGTTAGGCAGTCTGAATAGTCAAGCTGTTTCCACTCTCAATAGCAATCGATAGCCCTCTTGAGCCAATTTGTCCCCCGTGGATCTCTGATGTTTGTTGGATTAGCCATCTGTCTAGCGCACAAAGTTGTCAGCATGCTGGGTCAGTATTCCAGATGTTTCCATAGAAAACGCAACGAAAAAATAGTTTTTCGTGATTTACTAGTACTTCTCACTCTTGTTGTCCTCAGCCAATTTCTAGGCAGCATATGGTTTTCCTTGGAGTAGGTTTTCGAGCAAATTACGTCTCAGACCATAATGCTGTCATTCCATGTGATCCCTTGCCGTCGGTCCTCAATAAACCAGTGGGCTTCAAATGATGACGAGCTAGCTTGGGAGAATTCTTGATGGTGACGTTGAAACAATCGTGCCGTGTGAAGCGACCCACACTCACCAGACAAAAAAACTAGGTTCTTTCCCCACATAATTTTAGGCAAAATCGGAGTTGAACAGCAATCCTTACAGAATCGTCGTACAACAGGTTTCAATGTCCTTTAAACAATGAATCTCTTGGAAAAAAACCCCATTTCATATTCGCTTTCTGATTGGTACCATCCTTCGGACTATTGCGACAAAAATTCTCACAAATTTTCATCCCTTCATTAGTGACATAGATACGTTCGGAATATAAATTGAGGATCGTATACCAATAGTTTGGATGAAAAAGACCGTGGGGTCATGGTAGGAGCATCGAGAAAAGATGCTCGATTATTGAGAGATGCCGGGATCACTTGAATATTAGTTAGTGGTCAAGAAGGTGTTTCTTTTGCTTAAATAACAATAAGGCATTCTAAGGAAGTAAAAAACCCAACCCGTCTTGTACAATCAACTTTTAAAACCGACGGTTAAGTATGCTTGTGCCTCATGGGCTTATGGAGTTTCAATATCAAATTTGTACAAGATCAATTCCCTAACAGCCAAATTGGTACGTCTAACGAATCTACCTGCCGATCTTTCCCCCAATGCTTGACCATGCCTCAATCGAAAACAACGGTTCCGGTTTCATTGGTCTGTGTGGTCACGAAACAAGTCGTTTCTTTCATTCAAGACTAGAAGCCTCAAATACACGTAAATTGGAAAAAAAACCTACCCTCTTCAAAATCTAATGAAAGATGATCGTCGTCGATACAGTAAAGCCGTGGGTACTCTAGAGGAACATAAGAAAAACCTCTCGATCCCTTTGAGGTGTACCGGGATCACTTAATTAGTTGGTTTACTCCTTTTTTCTTGGTGTTCTCTTCTCGGGGTTATTAAATAATAAATAAAATCAACGGGAAGTGTTGTCCGAAACCGAACTTGTCAAAGCGAATAGATTCCTTGATAGGTTGGATGTCTCCGTCAGAAAAGATAAAAGATTTTTTCTACATAACGATGATATCCTCGTGGCAGAATAGTAATTTCAACAGGAAAAAAAGTCTTTAGCACAAAAATAATATTTATATCTAAAAAAACTTATCCTGTTAGCAAAATAACTCATAAGAGCTCTTTGGTCACCCAACAACTCCATCACTCCGCATTTTTTAATACCGCATCCAAGTAAGACAAGAGAATTCCTGCCAGACTTCCACCAAGAATACAGTCTTCCAGATATCAAATATTAAGGGGGTGTAGATATATTTTGTTCAATCGCCAAAAAGAAGGGAACCTAAAAGATTGTTCGTCTGAACTTCAATTTCAGAGGAAATAACTTCAAAAACAAGTGGGGAGGGTTTCGAGTACTACAGATAAACAAAGGGATAGGGGTGTTCTCTCCCAAGGCTCACGCACGATGTCCCTTCTTACTGAATTGCGTAAATCAAGTTTAAAGAAGACTCTGTCCCCATTATTGAAATCGGATGACATCCCAACAAATCATCTAAATACATAGATCCCCGCCTCACAGTCGCCCTGACTTCGACACCCACCTGTGAAGGACACAAATAGATTGACAATCCTCCAAAAACATGTCACAGCATAAAGCCTAATTCCATTATTTTATTTCCCGACAAAGTTAGACTTGCAGAGAAAAGAAGATTACGGCCAAAATCAATAACATTCTTCGAAGTATCCATTCCCTGAGATCANCCTCACAGTCGCCCTGACTTCGACACCCACCTGTGAAGGACACAAATAGATTGACAATCCTCCAAAAACATGTCACAGCATAAAGCCTAATTCCATTATTTTATTTCCCGACAAAGTTAGACTTGCAGAGAAAAGAAGATTACGGCCAAAATCAATAACATTCTTCGAAGTATCCATTCCCTGAGATCAAGGATTCTCCCCATCAGTAGGGTCTCAGGAGGGCCGACAGTCTGGGATAAAAATTCAGTGAAAAGTTAGACTTGCAGAGAAAAGAAGATTACGGCCAAAATCAATAACATTCTTCGAAGTATCCATTCCCTGAGATCAAGGATTCTCCCCATCAGTAGGGTCTCAGGAGGGCCGACAGTCTGGGATAAAAATTCAGTGAAATGTTTGGGTTTAGCTTATAACTCCTCAACTTCTACTTCTTCGGAAAGAACGAAATGCATCGTGAAGGTGAGCAGGAAGCCATTAATTACCGTGAAGGAACCAGTCTGAGATAGTAACACCTTCCATTTTGTATCGGATGGTTGGCTTGTCACCCATAGGAGGTGGTAGAGTTGATATCTCTACCAATGATCACATCGCTCAAAACCAAAGTGGATCAATACTTAGGACAGAACCAGGTGGGGGCACGTAGAGCAGAAGTTAATGGGAGATTCTTTTTTTTAATCAAAGCGATCTCAATCCGCTAAGAAAGAGTGTAGTTACAAAATTTTACCTCTTAATGTTTAACTTGCACATTTGTCCACCTCTTGCGGTGAGCTGAGGGTCCCTTCCGGCTAGTTGAGAATGAATGCGCGTGTCGGCGGGGAGAAAGTATCCCCGAAAATAAATCCTTAATGGTTCTCTTTACTAGAACTTACAGAATTGGTGGACCACAAAAAACCAAGAATAATCTGCCAATTAGGAGGGAAAACAAACCCATCATCCCAGCCTCATTAAGCAGCCATCTCACCTTTGCACAGTGTTCTTCCCGAGATCTGACGCACATCTGTACGCTCGTGTTGTAAATTTTGGAGGTGGCACTAGAACTCCAGTTCTCATTACAAGAGCCTCGAAAGGATTTGGTTTAACAGAAAAGTGAATAATCTTTGTAGAGTCCTTTGACTGTTTTTCTTAATTTGTTTGGACAGATTCGTCCCCACACAGGCATACCTAATTGTCGGATGTATCATAGAGTAATCTTAACGTTGTGTTAAAGCACCCTTTCTAGTGAGTGTTTTTACGAACTAAAGCTTTTTTGCTGGGACGAGGAGATGACCTAGTTAACGCGTTTACTGGCTGTCATGAGAGGGTCATACGTAATACCCAATAACTTGACAGAGCTTGTGAAGGGGATTAAAACTCCATTAAGGGCAGTATAAGTTAGTCTTCCATTTGAAGTAAATATCACTGTGGTCTTGTGTACAATAGGTTCCTCATAAGCAAACTGCTTTGTGGTCCTGTAAATCTTGTAAAATACCGCACTTTTTATTTTTGGATGTTTGTCACCACTTGGCTCATGCGACCGTTGATGAAGTTAGCCAACGATAATTTAAGTTTGGGGGTAGATTGACGTCAGAAGAATTTTGCGATAAAGATCTTCAAGGATACTGAATCGAAAGCCTTCTCCATATCCACTGAGACCAGTACGGTTCTCTTGTGTGGTAAAGAGTATTCAGGTCATCGGAAATGAGTTTGTTTGATAATGAGTTCAGAATATCGACTCTGACCGGTAGATTAGTAGTAAGTCATATTTGATTTCCCCCAATGACTACTTAGTCTAAGGTTTTTCTTCCTTTTATCCGTTGCTTATTTTCTCTCGTTCTATTACAGAGACGTCATGGGATCCACCTATTTCAGAAGGCATCCAATGCCAAAGTGGAACCAAAAAGGATCAGTTGCATTCTCCTACTCAACTGAAGGGGTTCCGATAACCGCAAGGACTGACCTTTCGAGCAGATATCTTAAGAAATCACTATTAAATTAAGAGGGAACCAGACCATCAGGTGATCCCGACTTCTCTCAGAACCAACTCATCTTAGCTCGTAGTTCTTTCCCAGATCCAACACACTGTCTGTATTCTCGCTGTACATACAGGGACTCTAATCTTAGTTATGTAACCCCGGCCTCACAACTTGTAGTTCAGTATTCTATGCGGTTCACCTTCACGCAGCAAAAATTTGATGCCAGTTTCAACATGGCAACTAAAACCCACAAATACTCCCGTTTCAACCTGTTCAGAGAAGCAGGACCGAATTATGGCGACTATTAAGCGACCAAAGCTTTCGCTCTCAAAAATCTAGGACTTAATCTTGCAAAAAAAATTCATTTTTTTAAATCTCTGAAATACTATAAAATCTTTAAAGTTCTATTATTCTCCCTGGCCATAACGAGAAATAATTTTCCGAGTAATTCCATAATTGGTCATTATTGCGTGTTAAGTCCCAATATAATTAAAAAACGGCGTCGACAATAAATGAAAGGAAAATTCAAATTCTTTCAGTACGACTTGTACAAGAAAAGTATAAGTAATATTCGGAATTCTAACTGTAAGGAACATTGTATTGTCCACGTGGCTCAAAATCCCCCTGGTATCACTATTCAATGAGTATAGGGTACGATTTGCTCAAAAATCTTTTCACAACTTCAGCAATAGCTCCCGATGTCTCCGTTCCAGCACGTGTTTTACCATCGAGTGCAAGAATACCAGCTTATATCGGAATTCCGAAGTTAGCAAAAAAGTCTGTCCCCCCAATACCTCCACCAAGACGGAGAGCAGCCCCAGATCCGACGAAGATTGTGGCTTTACTTACATCACAGTCTAACATGCAAAAGATTGCAGTTCCCGTACACCCTGACTGACTGCCAGACAACAGGAAAAAAGAGGCACCACTACCACCATGTCAAATCTCATCCCTACCCCCTCCCCCTAGTAACATTCAGAAGGATATCTCCAAACTAATTGTTACTAAAATTACGNAGTTAGCAAAAAAGTCTGTCCCCCCAATACCTCCACCAAGACGGAGAGCAGCCCCAGATCCGACGAAGATTGTGGCTTTACTTACATCACAGTCTAACATGCAAAAGATTGCAGTTCCCGTACACCCTCACAGACTGCCAGACAACAGGAAAAAAGAGGCACCACTACCACCATGTCAAATCTCATCCCTACCCCCTCCCCCTAGTAACATTCAGAAGGATATCTCGAGACTAATTGTTACTAAAATTACGCCGATTATTCCCGAAATTATGCCTCCATGCAATCCCCATTCTCTAATTATCCCAAAAACTCCACCCCCACACTGTGGACACCTTTTCACGGAAGGTAACTCGTTAAATCATATTATTAGAATTGGTCTCCAAGTTTAATTTCATTGACATCAAATGTCTCCCATTTCCTCATACCTTTACTTCTGTTTATGCTAAAATTTTTAATAAATAAGAATTTTTTATTACTCCATTCAGTTTAGAGTCATGCAAATCACAACAAGGGTTCACTTACAATCGCCAAATGCCTTCGAGGACTAATTCTTGTGTTTTTCCTCAAAATCATCATTTTCTAGATTTACTTGGGTACATCGTATATTAGGCTTATTAGCTGGGCGATTTCCGTCAACAAAGTCAAAAATCCGCATAATAATAACACCAGAGACCACGGTTACACAAACTAACTAATCACGTGATCCCAGCACGGTCTAGCAGGGACCTCATATTGCCTCGCATGTTCTTAAAAGTGTTTAAAACTTCTAAAATATGACTTTTAATAAAAAATATTAAATTTTTATTTTTAATCAAAAACGGAATAACATTATTTTGAATAATTTTCAGAATCGCTGATAATCACTCTCCTATTAGAAGAATGTACGGCCAACCGATCATCATTCCTTTTTCCACACTGGAGTTAATCAATTATTTTCCAGCATCGAACGGTGCATCACATAGTCCAAAAGTTGCTCAAACTGATATGAAATCTTCATTGGCTCGACCACCAGTGTTTTATAAATAAAAAATTATAAAGTTAAAACAAGTCAAAATTTTGGCGTAGCGTCAAATTTAGTCAGGAAATAATTTTTGGGTCAATTAACTCAAAATTTAATTGTTTTTTTATTTTTTGAGAAAAAACTCCACAATTGGATTTAATGTACGACAGCATACTTTTAACTGCAGAAAACACGTTTTATTTAATCTTTCATTTAATCGGCATACTCCGTGAGCGTTGCTGGCTATTTGAGCGAATCTCGCTTACCAGCATGGGAGGGAATAGTCAGTTAGCCAGATATAAAGAATTTGAGTTTCTGAAAATTTCGATCAATATCATCCTTTCAAATGACGTGACCTCAATGCTAATGTCAAATAATTTCCACTTTAATCATTTCTAGGCACTAATAGAAGGTCCCAGAGATCCCGGAGATGGGGGACAATATGAGACAGCCCACGTGGGTAAAAAATCAAATTTTGATTTTTTAAACTGCTTATTTAAACACTATTTTTACAAATGCAATAATATAATACTTATTTCAAGTCTCCTAAGTACTTTAACACATGCACTACAAATGAAGAATCACCAGGACAGCATAGCGGTCGGTTAACTGAATTGAAAACATATGCCCAAAAAGTTCGGGCTGTGGAGGTCCCTAAAGAGACTCAGCGTCGTTTTTCAAATAATCGAAACTCGCGACAGGCCCTCCGCAGGAGCTAGACCGTGTACACGCGGAGCGTTACCTGTGATATAAGTAGTGTTTAGTTTCAACAATAAATTCTCATTTAAATATCTTTTATTTAAGGACCATCTCAAAATAACAGGTATATTTTCGCGATTTATAAGAAATGTTTGGCAAGTTCTTTCCATTTTACTTCAGACAAGAGACTGGGAAGACAGATGGTCGAACTGAAGGCAAGCTATTTCTTTCAGAAAATCCCAAAGGATTCTTGGGGTGACTTTTGACATGCATATGTCATTTTCTCCCCATGTTGAAAACGTAATTACGAAATGCGAAAATAAAACTAATGTTCTGAAATGCCTCACAGGCTTCTGGAAGATCGAAGAGCATTCTGTTTGAGCACTGTATATAAACAATTCATTGAACCATGCATCTCTTATGCATGTGGTATATGGGGCCCATTCATCTCTTGGACGAATGTCTTGAAGATCGAGGCTAGCCGGAAAAGAGCCTCCAAAATCACGGAACGCTGGATTTCTGGAGAGTTCCAGCCACCATTGTCACTTGAAGCCTTGATACGAATGAACCATGGAAGTCCAGTCACTCGACCGATACGTGCTTGTGTGGGGTCGAGGGAGGAGCATTGGGTCAAGATGAGGTCCCTTCTAGAGCGTGCTGGGATCACGTGATTAGTTAGTTTGTGTAACCGTGGTCTCTGGTGTTATTATTACAGAATATTTCCCTTTCCGACTAAAGCTATCTATCATTACCTGTGATAGAAGTGACTCCCAACATCCGAGCACTTATGACCCCCATCTTTCACAGATTGGGTAGAAGTAGAAAAGGTATTGAGGATTAAGAGTCGAATAGACATGAATGAATGCAATAGAGTCAAGTCCTAAAATAAAATCAACTGAAAATTATATTTAATGCCAAATTGTGTTCGAATTAGTTATTTGTTAGCTACAATGTCGTACAGTCGTTCTGTTGATTATAAAATCAATACTCTTATAGTAATCGATGGACTTTGATTGGTCAATGTCGAATTGAACCTCAAACCTATTCGTCACTGGTTCATCGTTGGGTTCGTGAAATTCGGCAAGGAAACTGTGAGTAAGTGCCTGTTCGGGGGTGATTCGTAAATCAACATCAAATTGAAACATCTTCTCGAGAAGATCAACAGCTAATGATGACTATCAGTGGCTAACCTTCGGGAGAAGCTCTGGAAAAGTAAGTAGCAAAATCGACACGTTTATAAATTTTTTGTCTCGTCATGAATTTCCTAGCATCAGGACTCGTGAGTTTGTCGATGAAATCCATGGAAGGAGTTCCAAGGAGTTTGAGTATCTTTATCAGCTGGTTTGTATCTAGACTTTAAAGACGTTCATACGATTCTTTCCAGGAAAAATGACATCGCCGAGTAGCATCTCCCCAAAAATACAGCCAATAGACCAAATATCGACTTAATATAATCAAAGACCAGACCTGTCTGATTTGGCTGCATCCAGTTAAGTATTATTTCAGGTGCTCTATACCATCTTGTAGCCACATAGCCTGTTTGAAGTCCAATGTTGATTTTCCTGGCCAATCCAAAGTCCATAATCTTGATTTCGCAGTTTTCCATGATTCCAATGTTCCCTGGCTTGATATCCTGCAGTGGAATATAAAAATATACTCTATGGATGATTCCTGCTGAGTGAATGTACTATAAAGTAGAATTACAGTGTCAACCTTAATTCCTCGAAGAAGCTGGTACAAAATAAAACAGATCTGGTCGAGGTTGAGTCGCTGAGTCTTCAAAACGTTATCCAAATCGCTGTCCATCAGAGGCATGACTAAATAGCTTCAATTGGACAGACAGAACCAACATGTCAGAAAAGGTGTCGTAGCTAGAATTGGAGGTGAAGAAGTCGTATAATTCTATCACCTTGAAATTAAAATGTCACTACATTTTCGTGTTTCATATACTTCATTATCATTATTTCTCGACAGGCTCGTTTGGCGTGCATGCTTGTTGAGAAGACACTCTTTAATTTCTTTATCGCTACACTCTTCTTTTCTTCTTTGTCATAGGCATTGCTAATATATTCTGTTATATTTACTACTAGACGTTCCCAAAAGCTCCATGACCTATCAGGCTCACGAGTTGATATTTTTCGGGGACTTTCAGCCTCGTAGACCCAATTTCGCATACTATAAAACCTTCTTTCAGATCACCTTGATCTGTCATTTTTATTGAATTTATTAATTCTACGTCATAATCTATTTAAATAATCAAGTACGCATTTTCTACGTTGAATAATTAATTATTTCGACAAATTTTTACATTATAAACGCTTTCTCTAACATATAAAAAGTCTCTATACTAGCTCATGACCTCGGGCTTTTTTAGGTCATGGTGTCCTTGATTCATTCTCTTAAGTCACTCACGTGGTTAGTTGGGCAGAAGGCTTAGGTGGTGATGTACATTTATTGCATGGAGTCTAAATAGCTTTTTGAAGGATGAAAGTCTTTGTCTCCCTCCTCGTGAGGATGCACTATATGACCGACTCGGGAGACATGGTAGCCCAAGTTCTGGACATGAAATGTCAGATGGAAGTAATAAATTAGTTATCTCTGATTTGGTGGAGTAGTTTTACTAAAGTGAAATAAGAATAATTCTGAATCATGGTTAGGGACATTGCATGACCGTATCCAAGTTAAAAAAGAATTTGAAAAGGGGGAATTGGTTCACGCAATTAAAGCCATTAAGGGATAAATGAGGGAGGAATTGGCTTATTGAGTGTGAAAGGAATTGAATGTTCAACTTTGAGAATGTACATCACCACCTCAGCCTTCTGCCCGACTAACCACGTGTATAACTTAAGAGAATGAATTAAGGACACCATGACCTAAAAAAGACCGAGGTCATGAGCTAGTATAGATACTTTTTTTATGTTAGAGCGTTTGTAATGTAAAAGGCTGATAGAAACTTTAACTAGTCGTTAGCTGTTTTAAATTAACGTAAAAAATTATGAAAGGAAACTAAACCAAATGTAAATATCAATTCCCACATCGGCAGGGGAGAACATAATCCAAAGGAATCCGTCAATTTAACAAAACGTGAAGGATAAATAAGAGGACAAATATAGGGAAAGAACTAGTCAGTCACATAAGCTTACAAAATACCGAATATTAACCTTAAAAAATTGACAAGAAAAACCAGCTTTCATATAGAAAGAAACATAAAGTTCGCACTATTGATTATAAAATTATTCAGTGCATCATCAACAAATTTAACGATGACATATTACACTGATGCAAAGTCAATGGACTTTAATGCAACAAAATACGTCGTTTTCGGAAGATTAATCATTAGAATCGACATATATCGCTTGTTTCTGATTTTAACCTTTTCAACCACTACAAAAATTTGCTAATCTCCATAAGATATATGAAAAAATTTATTGATTAAATTATAAAAAACAATTAACATTAATTATAATATAGATTTCTCAGAGTGCTTTCAAATTATTTCAAATTATTTCTCGACAGGTACATTTTCGCACCTGTCGCGATTGAAACTTCGGGGAACTTTGGCCCTAAAACGCTGAAGTTCCTGAACCATTTGGGAAAACTACTAACTGACAAAACTGGTGATCTTCGTGAGACGAGATGGCTCAAGGAGAGGCTCTCGTTGGCTGTTGTCCGTGGGAATAGCTTTTGCATCTCCCAACAGCTGAATTAAAATTAACTAGTCTTTTTTCTTTTTCCTTATAATAATAATGAGTTTAAATTATTTCTTTATAGGTCGGAAGGTTGAGTTTAGGAAAAGACTGAACACATAAGAATCACAAGGGAATCAAAATATATTGATGAAAATTGGAGGAAAAAAGGAAATTGAGATCCTTACTTGGTGATAGTTAGGACATGATGTATAGAAGAGTTCTAGCCACTGCCATATATAAGAAAATGCAGAAGATATGGAGTTGACGAAAACTAATAAAAACAAATCTAAGAATGACTATACAACGCATATATAAAGCCGATGCTTATGTACAACTCGGGTACATGGGGGGGGGGTCACAGAGCTAGAGCTCAAGAAAATGGATATATTTCATAGAAAACAATTACGCAATTNGATATGGAGTTGACGAAAACTAATAAAAACAAATCTAAGAATAAGACTATACAACGCATATATAAAGCCGATGCTTATGTACAACTCGGGTACATGGGGGGGGGGTCACAGAGCTAGAGCTCAAGAAAATGGATATATTTCATCGAAAACAATTACGCAATTTAATGGGCATAGGTTGACCAAAGAGATTTCAAATAAGAAATTATACTCTGTGGCACAATCGAGGCCAATAAGCATCGACATTATTGAATCAAGATGGAGACTGTTTGGCACGTGCTTAGAATGGACATAAACGTCCCTGCAAATATAATAATGGACAATTACTTTAACAATGAGAACAAACCATCGTTCAGAGGAAGACCCAGAGTCACTCTACCCGTAGCTCTGAACAAAGATCTTAATGGAATTGGAAGAAAACTTAAATCCGCAGAAGACCTAGAAGATCTACAGACAGATGCGCAAAACAGAGGGCGATGGAGACGCCTAGTGAAGCAAATTTCGAAACGTGTGGCACAAACGGGACAATAGTTAATATAACGTTCTTTGGTTCTGTGGGCGTAGTACACGCCCACTTAATACTTACATCTCAGTATATAACATCTCCTCTTTAATTTTATCAAGAGACAGTAGAAACCCAAAGTTTTTAAATAAGTAAACTTCGGATGTTCCAATGTCCTAGTTCGCATGTCATCTGTCCAAATTTGGAGGAATTTTGCCTTGAGGAGAAACAAGATTGAAAAATGAGGAAAACATGTGAGAGAATGAAACCTATATGGCCTGACTTTTGAAAGCAGGTGAATAGCTTGTCGGGAAGAGGAGAGGATTCCTCTGGGCGCTCGGATGGTTCTAAAACCTCAAACCGACCTAAATTACGGAGATATGACTTCCAGGCAATAGCCACGGAAGAGGTCCTAGCTGCTATAAGAAAGTCTAGAAACAAAGCACCAGGCCAAGACAAGTGTCCGATGGCCCTTTTTAGGAAGGTACCGGTAACCCTACTGGTGGGACTGGTAAGACTTTATAAGGGAGAACCAAGATATGCTCTCAGGTTGGTTTACGTTCCTAGGTGTTGGAAGAGGCGGAACTGGTTTTTGTAAGGACACCAGGAAAACTTCATTAAGACCCTAGTAGCCATCGCCATATTATCCCAGGAATACATAATAAAAACACTCTTTCGGACTTTCAGATGGGGTTCCGTGAAAGGAGATCCCGTGGTGGGTGACTGCCTATAGTGGTTTAGCTCTCAGATTCGCAATCAGAGGAGGCTGAAGCAGTATATGGTAGGGCTGTTTCTCGATGTGGAAAAAGCGTTCGACTAGTTCTGGCATGATGGTCTCTGATGCGCCCTCGCAGAAGATGGAATATCCGTGGAACTGAGAAATTGGATCTCCAGCTTCTTGAAGACAGGACTAACTGTAAGAATAAAGGTTGCCGATCTGTTTGTTAGATCTAACCGGGGATTTCCAAAAGTGTCAGTGCAAAATCCAACCCTATTCAACATCTACCTGTCAACGGTCCTTACCCAGCCAATGTGAGAACAGAAATTGCTGTCTATGCTGATGAGATAGTACTCTGGGATCACTCCTGGAAGCACAGCAGTAGCTGATTGTGGTTGTACGTATTGCGTACAAAGGTGATTTAATGTTGAATAGAAACAGCTTAGAAGGTTTTTCACGACTTTAGTTTCCGAAGAATTTTAGTGCTCGAAAGATGTTGTTTCTCCGCCTAAACTTGAAGTTTCTTAGAGAGTGATCGTCTTCTTTGAAGTGCAACTATTTAAGAAATCGTAAAATTAATTAAAAAACAGCACTTTTATGCAGAGCCATATTAGCTATAGCTTCGCTCAGGCAGGACACATACTTTATTTAAGTAAAGAACACTTATAACAAATCGTAGAGGGAGAACCAAGGAATGATCTTCACTTCTTTTTTCTTTTTGTTGGGTGTATGTCAGGCCGGGTGCCGACAAGAGGCCTGATGGCCACTAATTAAAAAGAACTCCTCAGAAATCCAACGTTCTGTGATTTTGGAGGCTCTTTTCCGGCTAGCCTTGATCTTCAAGACATCCGTCCAAGAGATGAATGGGCCCATATACCACATGCATAAGAGATGCATGATTCAATGAATTGTTTATATACAGTGCTCAAACAGAATGCTTTTTGATCTTCCAGAAGCCTGTGAGGCATTTCAGAACATTAGTTTTCTTTTCGCATTTCGTAATTACGTTTTCAACATGGGAGAGAATGACATAAGTCACCCCAAGGATCCTTTGGGATTTTCTGAAAGGAATAGCTTTATTGTTTGCCTTCAGTTCGACCGTCCGTCTTCCCAGTCTCTTGTCTGAAGTAAATAGGGTTGTGACGGACTTCTCATTGCTGGCAGTTAAGCGATTCTTCGATAGCCATTCGTTAAGATGGTCCAGGTTTTCTTGCAATCTCGAAGTGGCAATCTGGATGTATTGATCGCGTGACGCAATGAATGTCGTCGACACGAGTTAGAATAATATCATTTTCGGCGTCTGGAGTGGGGAGGTCCGCCATGAATAGGTTGAATAAAACTGGAGACAAAGGGGATCCTTAGGGAACCCATTAGGAAGAAGCCGTGAAATAGACCTTGACTGGCCAATGCAGACGGGTCCCCTCCGACCACTAAGGAAGTTAGCTAGTCAGAGTTTGAGCGTTCCAGGGATCTTTGTTTGGTAAATTTTCCAAGTAAAAATCTTCTTGACACAGAGTCAAAAGCTTTGTGTACGTATATGAAGCAATGTGGAGTCTTCATGTGTCACGGCCTGTGAGAGAAACCATATCGTATAAAGTTAGTCAATGCATATAAGTGGGTCGAAGTAGACCTCTCCTTTTTAAAACCATGTTGAAATGACAAGTCCGGGAGGAAATTTTTGATTTTCGCGAGAACCACCCTTTCCATTGGAGAACTGGATCATCAATAAAAGACTTACAAATTAGTATAAATTAAAAATCTAAATTGTTTTATTTTATTAAATAGACTTTTAAATTTTCATATCGAATAGGGAATAAATAAAATTATTTAAATTTAGTAATTATCGACTTATAATGGCGAATGGTGAACAGTCGACTCACAGAAGTGCTGGACAAGTGCTGGTACGTCGCATTCTTTCAGAGTTCCTCAAAGTCAGTTCCTACAAAATAACCGTTGCCCTAAAATCGTCAAATGTAATATCTGTAACATAAGCACACAGAATGGACCGATCAACAAACTAATGAGCATCCACAACGACAGCTATTTTATGCAGCTGATATCGTCAATTTCTCTGCTCTGCAAAAACTGTCTCCCATCTGTCCTCACTTCAATCCAACGTTGGTACAAATCACACGTGACTGAGACTTCTTCGAGGTTGCATTTATTATACAACCCACTAGAATTGACGAAATAGTAGAAAAAAGCAACGTAAGTGGTTAACCCTTAATAAATAGCACCTTACCAAATACATATACTGCATTGTTCTCTCCAATGTGATCTCCGAGCTTTCTCTCCACCCAGACTGTGTGGATGTAGTGGAAAACATAATAAACGAGGCGTTCAAGCATTTTCAAAACTCCGAAAAGTCTGGTTGTGTTTGTTAGTATAGCTACATTCCATTCGATACACAAGACGAAAATATCATAACTGAGATGTTCTCTGAATTGCTGGGAGTTATTTGTAACTCCAGGTAAAGTCTTTAAATGACCCAGATTTTACACTGTGAGAGCTAAGTTCATGGAGGAGTTCTCCCGCTTAAAAGCATGTGAAATGACCCCTATTGTGTCCCAAAACATAATTTCTTTATTTCATGGAATAAAACACTTCAAAATCAAGGTTCATGCCGTTCAAGTAATTTAGCTTCAATCACTGGATGAATTTATTCAGGGAGTTAACTTTCTGACGGACATTGGGAGATATTTCCTTGAAGTTAAGGATAGGAACATCCGTCACGCAATTTCCACCGTTCTAGTTGAGCTTCTTCTTCAGATCGCCCCCGTTTTAGCCTTTTTAATTTTTTAGGAAATAAACAACAGCGTGAATGTGCCGGCAATGAAAAAATTTGTCGAATTGCTATACGAGCCCACACTTTATTTGGCCTCCAAGAAGAGATCCTTCAGCAACATTTTCTTCCCAATGACTGCTTGTCTGCTCTCTGTGAGCTGCAAGGACTTTTTTCTATCAAATTGGTCGAATTTCCTTTCACTTTGTCTGGTCAATCTGAAGAACAAGGACTCAAAAAAGAGACGAATCGCTTTCGAGGCTATCCACCGACTTGTTTGGTAATTCACGTGCTTAAACGTAGGGTTTACACTAACAGGATAAACTACGAGAACAACGTTGTTTCAAGGACACGACTTTTGTCTATTTCTTCGGTTCTCTTTCCTCGAACAGGCAAGAGCATCACCCCTAAAGAAGCACCAGTTGGAATGTTTGTGAAAATAATTCAATTTATAGCTAAAGTACTTTCATTTCTGATTTTAAGGGGAAACTTGAATACGCTGTGACGGAGATTATCTACGACTTGTTACAAGTGAACAGGAATATCCGTTACATTTATCCAAAGGTTGGTTTACTTGCCATTTCAGAGAATGTTGATTGGGATTTGTGCCTTTTTGAGTATAGCTGAGAACAGAAAGGACAATTCCGTCGTCCGTTTCAATGGAAAGGCCCAAAATAACATGATCATCGATAAGTTGACTATGAAGAAGAAACTCTCCGATGATATCACTGATTCCTACTCAGAATTATTTCTTTTTTTAACCCCCATTACTCGAGCTTTTACAGCCATCCTGAAACTTCTTGATTCACAAGTAGGTCAACCTTTCCACGTTTCTAAAAGTGACCCAACTTCAAAGGAAAACGAGAATATGTCCGTACTTAGTTTGACTTTTAGTCAAGAGAAGATCCTAAAAATGAACCTCTTTTCCACTTGCATTGCTTCGATTCCTAGGTTTTTTGGAGATGACTCAGAATACATTGATTTCCTGGCAAATCTCTGCTTCCATTCTGACGAAGAGATACAAGCGTAGAGCTTTCTATACACCATTTAGGACTTCCTTTGAATCCCTGAGAGTGATCATTGCGAACTACCACAACTCAATTCCCACCGTCATTCAAAGTATTTCATTATTAATCGCCTAGAGTCCATTGACACTGTTACCAACGTGTCGATTGATATTTCCCATTTTAATGTCTACAACACAGTCATACGCAGAATTATTTGTTTTCTCGATTACACCAAAACCCTCATCTCCGAAGGACTGAGTCTCGATGCATCGTTTCTTGATTCAGTTGAGGGAATTGCTCTTTTTTTCCTATGTCTTCCTTCTACCTACTCAAAACAGCAGGCATGCCAGCTCTTGAAGAGTGTTGATGAAGTAACTGGTTGTATGGTATCACTGAATTTTTTATTTAGAACTGCGAAAAATATTCCCGAAAGTCCCTAAAGTTTTATTTTGAGAAGGAATTGTCGTCTGTAATTCCGAGCTTTCTAAAGGAGTATTTTGGACTTGTTAAGGTAGAAAAGTCATTGTAAATGTGTAGGTCTCTGAACTATACTCATGTGGAGGAGAACTCATGTGGCTCTCTCAAACTTGCCAATTTTTCGATAACCTAAACCTGTTCAAAAGGCAAGAAGACTCTGAAAATTTGACTGATAGACAAAATATGTGGATTCAAATGTACTCCCAGCTTCTTCATTCTATACTTTACCATTACCAACTGAGTCCTTTAATTTCTTCGACCACTGTTCAGATTCTCTACAATAGACTCGTATACCTTAATTTCGGGTCTGGGATTTCCTCAAACACTTTCAAGTTCCAATATTTAATGATTTAGGACTGAGATTGTGTCCACGTCATTTTTTAGGAGTTCTTTTACGAGAAAATACGCCCACGTGTTCGTGACTGTTTGGAATAGCTTTTCATTAATTTACTGTACGGCATTGAATGATTCCCATGAGTTTAAATTTTTGTGAATTGTTTAGATTAATGAATGTTTGTGACAAGACGGGCAGCGTGACGACCTTGAATATTAGCACAATGACTTCAAAACAACTCCTACGTCTATATGTGGAAGCTCTTAGGGGGGAAAGCGTTGAAATGGCAGAATGTGCCATCATGGCTCTGGGAAGACTTTGTGTCCACCAAACTTTGTAGGGTTTTTTCATGAGCTTAGTGACGTAATTGCTGAGTTGTCTCCCCTGATGAGAGAATGTCTGGAGAAAAAAGTAGAGAAGAGTTCTCGTAGGAAGAAAAAACAGCAGATTATATTTAATTTAATGAGAACACTCATTCAAATGTGCAAAAACGACTACTTCAGTCTGCGGTAGTAAGAATAATTATTTGAAGCATTTCTCTTGGCAAAACTGACTTTATTTCAATCATTATTGAATTTATTACTACTTTGAGTTCAATGTTCAACTTTTTTGATTCCAGCGCCTCCGCTATTTACGAACAGAAAGTCTTGTTTCTGATACTTTTCAATGGCTTTATTGACCAAATTCCTGGTTTGCTTGTTTGTGTATTCAGACGTAATGAGGATGTCTTTGATGACCAAAACAACTAGACTGGAGTTCTTTGAGTTCATTTTGGTGTGGAAGAAGGACTCTGACCACGAAATTGGTTCGATATTGTAATCTCGTGTTAATTTTTTTCAGACCAAAAAGCTTTTCGACAAATGAAGACATTAATCTGATGAAAATATGTGATGATGCTATTATCAGACTTGTTACGTGTGGATCGTTCATGAATCCTGGTGATTTCACGGAGAAATATTTGTTCGGATTAGTTAATAATGAAAATAATGTCACCAATTTAATAATTCTGTAGAAAGTCGTTAAAGAAAAGCTGCTTTCTGCGCTCATTCAGAGTGATCCCTTATACTTCCACCACGTAATATGCCTCCTCTACACCTCTCCCATGATTACTTCCATAAGATGGTACATTTTATTTGCCGATATTGCGGTAAACTGGTATATTTATGTTAATTTGAAATAGTGATCTCTCTGTTTTTAATTTAGTGGAATTCTTTGCATTCTCTCTGGTTTGCTCTACTTTTCCAAATGAGCAAGTAAATATTTTCTCCACCAAATACTGTGGAAATTGTCTAAGAACGAAACACTCGGCGCTTCAAACGAACTCGATGATTGCTTTTCTCAGTTCAGTCTCCCTATTGGAACGGCATTTGAGTCTCCTTTAAGAAATTTTGCGAAGGCATGCGATCATCTTACATTCAACGTTTTCTCAGAATTGACAAACAAATTTTTAATCGCTGACCCCTCCCAACATCAATCAATGTGTCGAGTCCTTCTATTTTGGCTGGAGAATGTGCAACTCACTCCTCGCTCTGCTTCCAATGGTAATTTGAAAACAGATCATCAGACTGAGTCAATTCTGAATAATTTGATGTATTTGACTCACAAAGTAAGGATTTGTTTCAATTTCAAGTTTGGGGATGCTATTCCCGACTATCTGGGAAGATTGTGGGTCACTCTAAGCTCCGCCGTCAATAACAATTTCATAGTTGTATACGAATATATCAAGATCATGGCAATTTTCTCCCCCAACAAATTTCTTTATACGGTTGTTCTTCACTACTTATTTAGTCAAATCGAATTTTGTTGTGGATTGGGTCATCACATCTTTCGCAAACAGTTATTGACTTAATTCGGTTGGATTTGACGAATTTCAATTTCATGAACTGTGTTTTATCACGATCATCCACATTTCCTTACTATTCGGTGACCCATGACGAATTCATTATGAAATTCGAATCCACGTGTTTGATTTTTGAGGAAACTCATTTTGATTCCGAGTAAGTTACTAAAATGTAAAATTCAGCCCAAATTCTGGTGTTTCGAAATCCAAATAACTCATCGTCCATCATGAATCTTAAGGAATACTTCCCTTTTGGACCAATCTCCTTATACGAATTCCCAATGTTTGTGAAATTCTAATTAAAGATTCTTCTCTTCCTTGTTCATATCCGAGGACTTTCTCATGAATTTCGAGAGTGACTATCTGTTCCCAATTGTGCCTCTATTGCTGCATGTAGTCTTTCAAGGCAGACTCCTCTGTTTACCTTAGGTTTGGATAGCCATAATGAATTCATCTTGAGAAGATGCTTGTCTATTTTACATAGAATTCTCATGAGATTGTCTTCCACTTATTTCCGATCTTATTTCAGTGGAGAATGGGGATTCTTCCCATGGTATTATAATATGTCGTCTTTTTGACATGTTGTGTTCAAAGTTGTAATTTGCTGATATTTAAGTGATAAGAAGCCATTGTGGACTCATTGCACGTGTTCTGACATCAATTGCTGTAGCAGCAAGTTAACCTCATTGATGAGTGATATTTTTGAAATTATTGACGGAATTTCTGATTTGAATACTAAATGGGGGGACATCTGTTTGGATTTTGTAGCCTCTCCCGACTACCACTGCTCCATTCGGTCCCTCCAGGTTAGATGACTCTCTGATGTTTCAGATTTATCAATGTCTTCGCATTCATCCCACTAAAGATGTAATTGGAAAGTTTTTATGCTATGTTGAATCAATTACGGAGGAAAACGTTACTGGTAATCAGGTTTGAGAAATATTGACCTTAGAAATATTTTATTCACGAATTGATGTCCACATTGGTGTCCTCGATTCATTTAATTTACTGTGATTTCTCAAGTTCTTCCTCGGAGGAGATGTACCCACTCTTATTTGCAATTGGTTCTGTTTTTCTGGCTTCAAACACTTTCTATTTGTCTGGAGTAAGGATCATAAAGGAAGTGGTTCATGTTTTCGACAAAATACGGATGGAGTCGTTCAGAAGTGACCTTGACTGTTTTGTGTCCTCAGGTTTTAACGGAATCCTTCCATACTTGTTACTGGTATCACTTATTTGTGACGATTACAGGGAATGTACTCAAATGATGAGAAATGCCAGCTATCCTTTGACTTGCTGATTTCATTTTTCTCATATTACTCTGAGACTTTCTTATATAAGAAAGCAAAAGAGAACCTGTCTCTACTTATACTTGTCATGATACCTTACATGACATTCCATTATTTCAAACCAGACCAGATCTCCCTTTTATTGGTCAACGAAATTATTGAGGTTTACTTAACTATATGATTTTAGGCGGTTCAAGGTAACAAGAAGGCCAACAAACTGATTACCGTGTTGAACCGGTACTCCTTAAAGTCGTTTGGAAAGAACTACAACGTCTGGATTCAATGTGTCGTAAAATATGTCATGGACTTTCTGACTGTCCCCTTGACTGATTCTGCAGATTTGATCTGCCAGGTTGTCGGAGTTCGGAATGTTTAGGTTGCGGAGAAATCTGATCCTCAGTATGCTCCATTCGCCCTCCAAACTTTGATATCCCTGACAGAATTGGAGGATCAGCTTTTGAACAACCATACATTGGTTCATCAGTTATGCTCAACAAGCATAGCATCACTGAATGTATGAGTTGTGTTCATTTCCTTCAGCATCCTCTAAGTGCTCCGTCAGCTATGAACCTAATGAAATTGATTGTCGATAAATCCTCTGACCTTCCGACTGAATCTCTCTTCAATGCTGAAGAACACGAAAGAGAACAAACACATAGGCGGGCTGTCCGACGTGTTATGTCCATTATAGGATCAGAGAATCAGTTTAGGTGCTCACTGCCAGGTATTCTATCACATTTATTAAAAGGCCGTGTTCTTGAGTTTGAAATGTCTGTGAGTGACCATTCAAAGTGTTCAGACATTTTGCATCCTGTGACGTCTTATTTCATACATTCATCTGTATCCTCAAATGATCACATTTAGGAAAATTTCATGAATAATTTGCGTGAGTTGATAACCAAACTTGGACTCTGTCCTGTGCCCCCTCGCACTATGGAGGTTCTTCAGAGTACTGAACAACAAATTGAGGATGAACCTTTATTTTCTAAAAGTTAGATGTTTCCGCTTATTTAGGCAACTCTGTGATTTCTTCAAACACGGAGAGTTCTAATTACTGCATTTCCAAGGCTTTCCAGTTTCTATATGGAACAAATCAAGAAGACAATATATACTGCTCAATTCAAAATCAGGAACATTGGAAGGACAATGTAGATCTTGAGGAGAGCACTAATGTGAGTGAACCCCCATTAATGTTCGATTCAATGAAACTTGATGTTGAAAACAATGAAGACGTTGACGTAATATTCACTGTTAGATTCTCTCAAAGTCCTCCTCATTTTCTTACAGTCCTATCTACAAGAATGAGCGGGAGACGAGTGATGAAAATACCAGTGAAACTCAGGGCAGCATTCCAAGTCAGATGCCTCCATTGCAGTCTTCCATACTGAATGTAGAAGACCCAAATCTTCACATAAATAATATTTTCCTCCTATATCGTAGTATAGTCAAGGTTTTGATGTGTTTTCACGACAGAAAAGCATGATCAGTCTGATTGACTATTTTAGCTCATTTTTGAAATCAATTCGGTTAATGGAACACGTTTCCTTGGCCAATGACTTGTACGCGATGAATGAAAACTTTAGTATCATATGAATCTCATTTTAGAGCGACTCTTGACTATGTTTGACAGTGTACGTTCAGGTGGCCAGTTGTGTGTTGCCATTTTCAGAATGTAATCATAATGGCTTGAGTTTAGGTTCAGAGTACTACAGATAGCGATAAGTATATTCCCAACGCCCTTCATTTCAGAATCATTCAAATGCAGAGAGCTAAAGCTAATTTTGAGTCTACCTTGAATCGACTTCCCCCTCTCTCTAATTATGCGGTTGTTCGTTATCTGATTATAGGCGTTCATTAACATTCATTCATTTTTGACTCTTCTCTACAGTGTCATGATTCTCATTGAAAGTTACCAGAAGGTAGTTCAGTCCGCTAATAGCATTCTTGAGTCGTATAAGGTTTTATTTGTTTTATTGTAGTGCATTGACGAGAGTGACGTTATTCAAAAATTGTTAGAGCATTTGAAAGCCGCGTCTTCTGAGGTCATCAATAGGGAATTGGCAGTGGATATGTCTTCTGTTGATGATGAGCTTTGCATTATGCTGAATAATGAGAAGTATTCAGAGGCATTGAACCTTTTGGAATACACGAAAAAGTATTTTAGTATATGTGTTTAAGAGATAATGATGAACTAATCGGCCTTTTGACTGAGGACAACATTGAGATTCTGTTGTATATTCTAGTTCGACAACTCACACTAACTGACGGAATAAGTTGTTGCTTAAGGATATTCTAGGTCGATTGGGTATGATTTGTGATTTTGGTGATCTACAGTGGCTACATTCAGTCCTTATGAATTTTTATACACGCTTTGACATGTCTTTTCACAAAAACATTTTTGATTGAGTTTCCTGTTTTTTATTGAATTCTAATTAGGCTTTATGTTTGGGAACTATTAAGTCTTTTCTCGTTATTAAGACTTTTAAATGTGTGGCGTTCGAACCACCAAGTTGGCTGTAGTGATGTTTTTGGAGTTTGTCACTTAGTTCTTCCATGTTATGGAATGGCAACGAGGATTTAAATCAGCTATAGGGCGGCTAAGACATAATTACCACAACCAGTTCAACTATCCTATAAATAATTCTAGTATTAATGTCGGATTTGCAATGCTAGTGGAACGTAATTTTGAATTTTGGAGACAAATCTATAATCGAGAGTTTTAAGTAACCCAGTCTATATCGCGTGTTATTTCATTGAAATCTACTGTATGATTATTTTTATTAAATTCCAAAACACAAAAAAGTAACTAATTAGGTTGTCCTGCTCCAAAATTCACCACTTAATCCCTTGTCTCCAGGTCAGTTTTCAGATGAATTATGAGAATTTAAGTTTGTTCTTCTAAGGTTAATACAAATGGATCTAATAATTTTTCCCTTAAAAGTAAATAAAAATATTTGAATATAAATAAATTTAGCGCCTTGAGCTGTTCTTGGTGGTGTCGGTCGAACTAGTATGTCTGAAGAACAAGTAGAGAAGATGCAAGAGATCATCAAAGGTTTCGTTCGTCAAGTATTATTCACAATCCTATATTTAGCATCACTATATCTCCGCCATTTTTTGGCTGGACAAACTACTCATATTTACTCCACGTATTTCACTTATTAAACACTGAATAGAGGCCGAAGAGTACCTCCTGCTCTACCTTGAGTGTCTCTACTGCACAGGCCAGTACATGCGTTCTCTGTCTTTTATTTCCTACTACAAACTAGAAAATGTATGTTTTTTTCTTAATCTCGGCAGAAAAGCTTCAGAGCTACCCTCATGTGTGCGAAATGTTACGTAATGTCTCATTTTATTTAAATAGTATGAGGCCGGTCACTATAATGAGGCCTCGAGCTTGCTATCCTCTGAACTGATCCAGAAAATCTACGACTCCGAGGTAAGTGGGTTCTACCTACCTTTAGCTGTTGTGTGGCATCTACCTTACAAGGGGAAAGATTGCCGAGGCCAAAGAAGAGAGGGAATTGGCAATTCAGTGCTATGATAATTGTTTGAGGGTAAACTCGATCTTCTATGAGTCAGTGGAGAGACTGATGAGACTGACTGGACAGGCCTCTGTAGATTTACATCTCGATGAGTCTATGGGAGACTCAATCAATGATGTCTATAGAACACTTTATTCCGTTACTGAGTCTGGGATATTTAGAGAAACGTGCAAAACTGGACAGAAGCGATCAATTTCTGGCACAAATCTCAGAGAATAGTGTGGATGGTATGCTCTGCTCAGTAAAGCGACTATTTGATCTGTTTCTGTTCAATGATGCCTATAACTTGTCCCAGAAGTAACTTTCTACTTATTTGTAGAATTCTGGCACGTGATTTTTACAATTATGAGCATCTTTCTTACTATGTTGGTATTCTGTATAAACTCAACAAGGAAATCGGTATTTCTGTTATTTTATTGTCAGAGATGTATTCGTTCATCCATAAAGTTATGAAACTCGACAATGAGGCACGTGTATTGTATAAATGTTTAGATCACTTGGTATTCTATCGGGATGTACTATATGATGAGAAATAACGCAGAAATGGCCCGGAAGTTCTTTAAGAAGGTCACAGACAAGAATCCCAGCTTTGTGTTTGCTTGGATGTGCATGGGACACACCTATTCTATGGAATGCGAGCACGATCAAGCCATATCTGTATATTTGTCTGCAGTAAATAACTCTAAATGGTAAGGTTCTGGTCATATCAAGTCATAAACGTGCTTTGATCTCCGTGGCGACCGAGTATTTTAATCTGGACAACTTCACGATGGCCGCCAATATGCTGAAGGAGGCGCTCATTCACCTTCCTGATGATCCCTTGGTTGTTTATGAACTCGCAGTCATTGATTACAAGCGAGGCAGGTAGTTTGATGGCTAAATTGGAGATATGTAGAGGCCCTGAACGGGTTTAACAGGACAAAGTCCATGGCAGAGGAACGGGGGATTAATTTGATGGATGGATTCTGGGAACCACTGTACAACAACATTGGTTTCTGCTGTCGGAAACTTGGGTAGGTTGTTTTGGGGAATTTAGTGCTTATGATAAGGCCATTGAGAGTCACCTAATCGGCCTAACCATAAAACCGATATCGGGGACCTACTCTGCTATCGCCTTTAACTATTGTCGCCTTCGGATGCATTTTAAGGCGATTGATTACCTCCATAAGGTTTACTGGTTTATAATCCAGGCTTTAAGTTTAAAAAGAGATGACGTGGTGGCATTTTTGTATTAATACGAATCTCCAGTTCTCCCCTTTGATGGATATGCCGGAGCCGTTGGGTGGGAAAAAGACGGTTGATCCGTTGACCGAGAGTTTGTCTCAGTGTGTTGAGAATAAACCGAATGAGACAACCTTTTTTACTGCTGATGATATTAACTTGAGTGTTACTAGTCCTGTTGTTGTCCTGGACGAGTCTCAGTAGGTTTTTTCATTAATGAGTTAAATTTACATATTTTGTATTTCATATTTGTTGGGATATTTTGTTGGTTCTTATTGGGGGATTTTATTCATTACCAAGTACATTTGTGCAGGAAACGTCTTTATTGGAGGGAATCGTAGCATGTGGTGTTCAGTTTATAGAGTCATTTCTGAGACACATCATCGTTATAGCTAACATCCTGAATCGTGGGAGAATGTGTGATGGGTATTTTTAGAGATCAAGCTCAGATTATGGATATCCTCCTTGCTCTGCCTGTCAGGGGTGGACTGAGTGCTTGTTGACTTGACTGCTGATATTACAAGTCGAATCAATATCGACTATTCGTGTATTGTTCAGTTGGGCTCTGAACAAAGCGATTCGTAGTCATTGGCTGTAGATAGGATATGCAGAAACAGGTTAAAGAAGGATGAAGAGCCATGTCGATCTTTAAATCATTATCTTGTTTAAATTCCCATTCATTTGAGTTTAAATTCAGTTTCTCAAAGGATTTGAACAAACATCTTTAATATGTGGCAATATTTGGAAGAATTCATTGTCCAATCAATAAAATATATTTCTGAAGAGCAGAAACACCCACATATCATGATATGTGTCAATTTTCTTGAGAGTGCTTCCCAGTTCCATAGAAGATGTGCTATAACAGATTAGAAAAACTCCCTCTTATGGTCCTGATAGGATCCTCATTATTTTATGCGAAAAGGGCTGATGCCATCTATATTTTTTATTTGAATGAATAAAAAATAATAAAATAAAATTTATAAAAATGAACGAAAATTTAAATTTTTAATAATCACGTGTTTTGTCTCAAACTCATATGGTTGTGAATAAACTATTAATTCAATAGAAAAGTAAGAAACAGCCAAGTAAGTCACAGAAGGTGTTCGAAATAGTCCCACGTGAAAAAGATGATCCGTTATACAATGATCCGTCCGCTTCCCCAAATATAATTCTCCCAGTCAAGAATATAGAAAAAGTACACATCATCTCACTCCTAAATACACAAATTTTTAATTTCTAGAGCTTTCTTGAAAGGTTGGGTATTACAGAGGACATGTTACCCCAAAAAATGAGATCTAAACCCAAGTTTGAAATTATCAAGGGTAACGCTGACTATGATCCTGGTATTGTTATCCCTTAACCTTTTCAGAGGTCATTAAGAACCTTTATGATGACAATCAGTACGAGGAGCTCACCGATGACTTAATCCAGATGGTCGATGCGCCATCAAAGTATATTACGTGAATGAATCCAGATCTGAGTCTTTTGGAGATTACGGCTACATTATGAACAGATTCTTGAACGATTTGGACATTTGCTGTGAAGAGGAGGGATTTCAACGTCCAAAACCGTTATACGTGGACTGTTCTAACTCATTAGGGACTTCGTGTGCTACTAGTAGGCGATCTAAGGCACTGAGGGACTTTGATGAACGATTCCAACTTGTACTATCGGTTATGCGTATTTTTAGTTCTTGGAAAAGGAGTCTCAGGATCTCTGTTCTTTGGATTACCATGAAACTGAAGTAATGAGAGAAATTGACTTGAATGAACTTTCTGCTGACCTCGATAATCTCATGAATGCGTATCTGTCACGTTTATTTCTTCAGAATTCCGAAAAATGTCGGTAATATAATATCAAAAGAACGAATTGACTGTTCGTGAAGATACCACATATGATAATTTGACTGAAGGGGACTTTGAGGATGATGGAGAATCGGATGAGTCCACTATAGTTGGGGATGAAGGTTTGTCCTGGTTATGAGGTTCCTAGAGAGTGAGGTTGGGAGTAGACGGTCTTCTGTGAGATGCATGTTTTCGGGGAGAATGATGGACGGGTCACATTGCGAAAATCTCAGTATGAATCGTTGATTTATTTTTGGCATGACCAGTATTTCTAGTCGTGTCAGTCAGCCACGTGAAATTGTCCATAGAAAGAAACCCAGGATGGCCGCTGGGGGGAGACAAGAAGACCACTCCGAAACTGTCGCTGAAGAGTTACCGGTGCTTCCGCAGCCGGATTTCTCGCAAATCGACAGAAAGGCGTGGAAGGCAATGGTAAAGGAAGACAGAAGGGTTTGAATGAGTGGTTGATTTGACTAGTTGAAGAGAGTGAGGAAAAAGGAGATGAAAGTTCTATTTACTGATAACAAACTGAGTCGTCAACTATTGATGACACGAGATCAATCAAAACATGTTGATATTGTATAGTTTTTATTAACGATAACATTTTTTTTGATATAAAATTGCATGTCACTTATTGAAGTCACTTCCAAATTTAGTCAGTGATCTTCAGTTCGTTTTTGCTTTCAACTAATATACTTTTTTTTTGGTTATTCCTTAGTACCACTGATGGAGTTAATCTTTCATGGAAGGAGCAGACATAATATGTCACATGCTGGACTGGTTGCCATCACCTGTCATTTGTAGTCTAACAGATGTCATATTTAGCCTATTATTAAAGCACTTTCACGAAAGCCATAATGATTATAGCCCCGCATGTGCAACACTCAAACAAACAATATTTATAGTTAGTCTTTTCCATCTTCCTCTGTCGAATGCGAGTGATCTCAATTCGTCCAGGTCGTCTCCCGTCTTTAGATTTTTTCTCACACGATTTAAGTCTTTGTTTAGGGCTGTCGGAAGTGTCGATCTAGGTCGTCCGCGGAAGGGTTTTTCGCATCTGTCAAAGTAATCTTCCATCGCTTTGTTAGCGGGTGCGTCCGGGTTCATTCTTAGTACATGCCCAAATAGCCTCCACCGGGCATCTATCACATCCTTGCTGATGTAAGAACACATACACTTGTTGTAGATACCAGTGGTTGATATTCTACGTGGCCACTCCATTCCGAGTAAGCTTCTTAGTTGCCTTCTATGGAACGAATCCAGTTTTGATAGTTCTTTGAAGGAACTTCCCCATGTCCCAGCGTTATACAGTAGGATCGGTTTCACAAACGCGTTGTAAAGCCTGCATCTGATGTCAATTCCAAGTCCTTTGGCCCTTAGCCATCCTTTCTTCAGTTTAGCCATTGCCGCATTTGCCAGTGTTTTCCTCCTTAGTACATCTTCAGCGTCTCCTAGTAGAGAGCCGAGCTTATTAGTACGTCTCCATCTTTCATGAGTAATATCGTCTTCTCTTTTGATTTCCGTAATTTCAGTTTTGTTAACATTTACGCTGAGAAACCATTTCTCAAGCTCCGCAGGTGCATTTTCTAGCAGGTGTTGGAGTGCGGTCACATCCCGTGATACAAAATCCACATCATCCTATATAGCATTTACGGAGGTCGCGGAGTGCAGATTCAAGGTATATGGTGAATAGTAAAGGGGACAGGGAATCATCCTGGGGTGTCCCAATCGTTGTTTTGAAACTGCGGAAAGTTGCTCTTTCTGTTCTCACAGATAGTCTTGTGGACGCAAGTAGTAGTCTGATAATCTTAACTGACAATTCATCCAATATTTCCTCAAGCACATTCATCAGTTTCTGTCTGTTTATTGTGTCGAAAGCCCTATAAAGATCTATTCCCAAACACGGTGTTACGCTCTTGAATCATTCATTCGTCGTTCAGTGCCATCTGTGACTCCATACAATGTCTGACGTAGACCTCCTTTCTCGGAAGCCATCTTGACTTGCTGGTAGGTATAGATCCCCCACACCCTTTATCCAGCACCTTACTTATCGAATTCAGAAGTATTATCGGGCGGAGATTTTTTACTGGTCCTTTTGATTTGATCGGTTTTTGTATGGGTATTAGTAATCCATTTCCAAGTCCTAGATCGGTATTAGTTTCAAAGATGTCATTTAGGGTTTTTGCAATTGTGTCGGTAAGTTTTTTTGGCCCATATTTTATGAGCTCAGGGCTTATGTTGTCCGACCCGGCACTTTTATTATTCTTCAGTTTCTTTATCGCTAATTCCACCTCTTCCACTGTGATTGGAATTTCTAGCGCCTTTGCTTCTCCCTCGAATAGGGGAAAGTCCATATTTTTTTTATTCAACAGTGCTTCGAAGTGTCTTGCAATCAATTCTGCCTTTTCTTCCGGGTTACCTACGAATTTTCCATCTTTGTCCTTGATGTGAAGGGTTTTTTGTCTTTTCTTAGTCCGCAGCAGCCGCAAAGCCGCATACATCCTTGAATTGTCCTTTAGGCATTCCACATCTTTTAATAGGGATGTAATAATTTCCCGTGAGTGTTTTCTGTTCATCTTTTTGATTTTCCATTTTAGTTCCCTTTGTTGGATATTAAGCTCTTTTTATTCTCGTCTGACGTGTTTGCCGCTTTTAGCCGTAGCTCTCTGCAATGCTTTGCCATATTTGGCACGTTCGGGTGGTGATCCAATTTTAGGGCGTGATGATTTCGGACTCCAAGGCATATTTTGGCCGACTTGGAGATTGCCTGTTTTGTTTGATCCCACAGAGTTCGTACTGATGATTCCGGTGCGGTTTTCACCATAAGAGTCTCGATTTGTTCGTGATATTTAGCTCTACAAGTGGGCTCTAACCACAATTTTTCTGTCTGAAAGTATATATTGGGTCTTTGTCTCGCCTTCTTCGCGTTTTCAATGTATTTTTTCCCAGTCAGGTGCTTTTTTACACAAAGTTTTGCAATGACGATCCTGTGGTCGCTGTCGGTTGTTGTTCCCTGGTAGGAACGTGCATCATTTATCAGGTGTTTATCAGACTTTAGGCAGATAATGTAGTCGATTTGATTATATATATTCGGTTGTAGGAAAAAAGTCAAGCGGAAAAAAAGTCAAGTTGTCTTTTTTAGTTTATATCGCATTTTTGTGATACTACTAGCATCTTTTAATTTTTAAAAATTTTTTCAATACTTGACTTTTTTTCCACTTGACTTTTTTTCCATTTTTGAAAATTTTTCCCTTATAAATTTTCGAAATTTAGCGCAAAACGGAAAAAAAGTCAAGTCCGTTAACGAATTCGGACTTGACTTTTTTTCCGTTTATAAATTAAGATTTTTATTCATGATCGTTTCATTTTAAAGTAAGCGAGTTTAAATAACAAATTATTTAAATAGTTAATTTTGGCTAATGTTAATGCATTAAAATGTCCCGCCACAACTAAAACTACACGTGGTGGAAATAAATTCTAAAAAAAAACAGATTTTTTCTACTTTTAAAATTTTTTAAAATGTTATAAACATATGATTTTTATTTAACGTGAATCAAGGGATTATTTAATGGGAATCAAAAGAATATTTAATATTCCATGCAATTGCTTTTAGGGCTTCTCCTACTGTTTTTTTCCGTCCTGGCGATCCAGACATATATTTAAAAGTTTTTTGTCTATCAATCGTTTTTTTATTTGTTCTTGTTGAAATTCTTTTTCCAAAGGACTCCTGGTCAATAATAGTTTTCGTCATTTTTTCTTCTTTTTGGAATGACGATATAATATTCCATATCGATGGATGACGATATCCCGTCAAATTGTATAATTTATTGTTCCACCCTTCACAATAGTTATTTGTTCTTTGTTTATTATTGAGTGTAGCTTCATACACATTCCATAAATTTGGAGGAAACAATTGAGCAATGTGCTGTATTCTAACAGCTAAGGGGTTTTCTCGATCATTTAAGCAACGATAATAACCGCGAACATATGTTCTATCAAAATAATCTAATATATATTTTGGATCTGGAATATTTTCTGGCATATTATTCATTAGGAATTCTATTCCTTCTTCCATATTTTCAATGGGTAAAAACGCAAGAGCGTCTATCATTGCGCAAAAAATGTTAAAATTAATATTTTCTTTATATTGTTTTACTAGATGCAATTCTTGAATTTTTCTCCAGTTGACTGTCTTAGATGATAATAACATCCTCTAATATGTATTCGTCTCCCAAATACTGCAAGGACAGCTCGAAATACCGAATCTTCAAAGTCTGCCATAATAGTTTCAAGACAAAATGGAATATCTCCGAGATCGAAAATATTTTTTGGAATATGTAGAGACAAGCGTTGATTCTTAGTGTTCTCTTGAAAGAATCTGCAGAAGGGAGAATAATTCTATTTGCTGTTTCACATTGAGACACAACCTTTGAATAGATTTGTAAGGGATTTTCTTGACTCGTTTTAGCAATAAGTTTTGCTTCGTTGCACAATTTCATCAGTTTTATTTGACTTTTGTCAAATTCGTGATTGTGAGAAATTCCTTCTTTGAGAAATTCAACTTAAAATCCGTATATTAAGTCAAAAAGATTAAACCAAAGCGAAAAAAGTCAAGGTCAAAAAGATTAAACCAAAGCGAAAAAAGTCAAGTCAATTTTATTTATTAGGAATCCTTGGCCCCCAAGCAGATGAGTTGGTTCGTAAGATCGGCTCCATGATTCAAGCTGTGACCAAGGATCCGCGAGACTAGTTGGTTCCGAGAACGTATCTCGTTGGCTATTGTTAGGGGAAATAGCATGGCCATTCAGATTCCTTAATTTAATTTTTATTCATTTTATAATAAAAAAAAAATTTATTATTACCTTGAAATTCTTAAATTGATTTAGTCAAAGCGATTATACCAAAGCGGAAAAAAAGTCAAGTCCGTGATTTCGTTAGCGGACTTGACTTTTTTTCCATTTTGCGCTAAATTTCGAAAATTTATAAGGGAAAAATTTTCAAAAATAGAAAAAAAGTCAAGCGGAAAAAAAGTCAAGTATTGAAAAAAATTTTTAAAAATTAAAAGATGCTAGTAGTATCACAAAAATGCGATATAAACTAAAAAAGACAACTTGACTTTTTTCCACTTGACTTTTTTTCCGCACTCCATATATTCACGGTCTCTCCGACAGAGTTTTTCTTTGTCCGTGCCACGTCGTCTTGTGGCAACCTGAGTGCGTAAAGGCCGTGTTGCACAGGAAAAGGCTATTTGCCTCGCAGAAGTTTACCAGAGAGGCTCCAGATGCATTTCTCCTTCCGCGCCCGTGTCTTCCAATAGAGGATTCTTCGGGCCCATTCGCATTCCGGCCTTTGCATTCATATCTCCCGCAACAAAGACAAGAGACGAGGAAGCATTGTTAGAGTATGTGCTTGATAGTTCTGAGTAGAATTCCTCGAGTTCACCAGGGTTCTTGATTACTCGTCCACAGTGTGGTGCATAGACATTTATAACGGTTAGTAGACTCTTGGACGGGCATAGTTCATTTAGTTTGACCTGTAGGACACATATTCGGTCGTTGACTCTCCAATAGCGATGTAATTTTTTGAGGTAATCCACGTGTAGGGCAAATCCCATGCCGTAGTGTTTGCATTCAGTTGGGAAGAGAATCAGTCGGTAGTTGCTCCATGTCTCATCGCGTCCATTTTCGATTTTCGTCTCTTGTAGGCAGCCAATAGATATTTTGTATTTCTCGAGATCGTCACAAAGTACTTTCCTTGTCCAATCTTTCGATATTCCACGTACGTTGAACGTCATTAGCCTGAGTTCTCGATTGTATGATGAGTGTTTTTCAGACATTTTTCTTAACCGTTGTACAGAGAAGAAACGAGGCACGTCACCACCTCAACAAAAAAACAATATTATTTAACCTACACAATATTATTATTAATAGCACTTTCGAAGAACCAAAAATGTAATTTTCCGCTTGTGCCGTATTTTTCTTCAGGTTATTTTTTTCCACAATTCTCTTGACCAACTTCCTCCATGCTCCGCGGTTACAGGCAGTTATTCCGAGAGTATCCAGATCATCAGTTTTCAGCTTTCGTCCTACATTGGTCAACCTACACGATAGAGAATATTTAAATTATTTTATTTTTTAAATTTTATTATTGGAAAAGGATGTGTGCTCAAAGATGTTAGCGCAATCTTTAAACCAATAAGTTAAAAATATTTTGAATACGAGGCAATAATGACTCTAACCCCAAATCAGAAATGCATCCAATAGCTCAGCACAGAAATAGTCAATTAATCAAAGAGTTTTCACACTCATAATTTGCCATCAAAAGAAATTTTATAGAAGCCGGTGTAAAGGATTGTTCAGTATGAAAAATTTTCTTATTCCTCTTAAAGCAGCGCTTCACGCACCCAAAAAGTTTAAAAACCAACCTCGCACCCCCGATTTTAAATTTTACAGAATTCGAATTTTATTCAAAAAAATTATTTCGGTTCCTTGAGAATTTTCCTGCCTTTTGTTTTTAATTAATTCTTGAAAACGTGGTTTTTTGTTTGATAGTGCAATTCTGAGATAGTTTTCAGGGTTAAGAGCGTTTCGACAATGGAATCTGCTGCTGCAATTTTTGTTTGACCCAGAACTGTTTTCAACATTTCCAATGCACACGGCTCAATAAGAGTCTCTGCCATAATATGTAGCTTCCTTGATTTCGCAACTTTAAATGCTACCTGGAATGACCCCAAAAGTAACGGTTTGTCAATGCAGGTAAATCCAGGCTTCGGAAGCGTTCCTTGGATGTCGCATTGTGACTTTTTAGCCTTCAAACATCCAAGATCATTTACTGAAAGATTTACCCCCTCGTGGATAGATTTAAAATGTCCGTTCAACTTTGATGTTTTCAAATCAGAAAAAAATTACATTACAAAACACGCACTGGGGAGGGCGGGAGTCTATCGATTTCATCAATAATTATCTTCGTAAAACCATATTCAACACTTCTTTCCAATTTCGAATTTTAACACACGTTGACATAGACAACCACGAGTTTTTTAATTCTTAGGATGTCCCAGTATTCTGATGATTTGGTCTGATGATTCAGACTAATTCTTTCTACCTCGACTTCTGAGATCATCTGTTTATGCAGGATAGTCTGTTTGCTGAGTTGGTGCCCCGGACTCTACGGCTTCTCTTTTATGAGATCGATGGTCACCCTCCTGAAAAATGGCTTTGTCTGAGGAATCCATCCCTTGGGGATGTATTTTCGATATGTGGTAATTATTCATTTGTTGAAATGGCTAATTGCAAAATCCCCAGAGTCTCTCCAAGAAATCGATCAAATATTTAAAGATACTTTTGTGCTGTTTTTGACACCTCGAGTAAGATTTTTATAGTTCCGTCAACCTTGTACATTTACCTCCCAACCATAGGGGAATCGGCATCAAATTTCTTGAGAATTGAGCCTCTTCTTTTTGAGTGCCTCCAAACTGTATAACATTGCAGGAAATATTGCGGAGTTGAAAACATAAACATAGGTCTCTGGGTTTTGACTTTCTAATGTAGAACACAGTGTTCCTAGCTTTTTTCTTCCATATTTTAGCGTGTTCCATAAATTACCTCCTCGTCAATAAGCTATTTCATAGTCTTCTTCCGAGGTTTGCATTGTAACTTGTTTTTTAAATCAGCCACCCTCCTGTTTCTGGAACATAAAATCCGAATTCTCTGCGAGGAGGCGCAAAAGCTTATCTTTGAAGATGGGAACTCTTATTAAATGGAATAAATTGAGATTCAGCTAACACCAATTTAAAAATACAAGACAAGTTACTTTATTTTGTCACTAAAGGCTCCACAGACATCATACTCAACGATTTCAACAGACACTTTAATCGTGAAGGGGAGCCTCGTTCACTTAATAAAGCGTTCAGGGATTCCGAAATTTTTGAAGGTCTTAGGCGCTTGAATAATAACAGAGCTGATGGCTTTGACAATATTTGGGGAAAATTAATAAAATACGCCAGAAAAATATTCTTTATGTTCAACAGAATATTCAAGACTCACTGTCCAGTGAACATTTCAACGGGAATATTAATGCCTGTACAAAAACCTGGTAAAAGTGCAGGATCCCCAGACATAGTTTTAGTAACATGTCAGCGAAAAACCCTATCTATTATAACTCTGTCAGGTATCGAGTTCTGTTGACCGATATTTATCCCCAAATAAAAGTGGATTTAGGAAGGTCAACCACTGATATCATTTGAAGTCATCGATGGTAAAAGGCTCAGATGTAAATGTGTCTCAGAATCTTCGGATAAGTCCATTTAATGCGTTCGTACAACCGACCCTATAACTCAGGAACGTGGTGAAGGTCGAAAGAATGTCGTAAGAGATTCAACAGATACCAAAGGAATCAGTTGTGGAAAATAGTAGGCATCTACTGGCCGATAAACTTAAAAACAGTATTTTTATGAGTAAATGCGGGCCGATATGCGAGTAAATGATACAGTCTTACTGATGATTTTTAGGGCATGTTCTCCTTATGGGTATGGTGACATCAAGTAACCCTATTATGGAGGATTTTTCTGGGGGTTTTCTTAGACAACAGAGAACTACTCTTTGTCTGGATCAAGATTATGGCCAAGTTGGTGGAAACATGAAACAGCGTACGACCATTAGTATTCATGTGTTTGTGGGTAACGCGGGAGTACTTTTAAAATTCTCACTTTATGACAAATATTGACTATTTCTATTATTTAAATCAAAGTGCACTTTAAAGTAAAAATCAATAAGTCAAATTTAAATTTATTGAACCAAAAAAACCGTCATAGCCAGAATTAAAAAATTCAGGTGATCCCGGCCCCCTCATCAGTCTTCGCATGCTCGGACTTGAAGAAAGTGCCGTCCAAGGGAAACTCCTCTGGAGGGTTGTTGACTAATGGTTCTTTTTGGATATAATTTAGATTATATCTGGCGCCACCAGAAATGGTTAACCACATGACGCACGCTAACAATTAAAGCTCCCTGGAGCCTAACAGGAAAGGAGGAACAGAAGAATCAAATAAATAATTCAATTCATGTAGCCACATAGCACCACACTAGCTTTGGCGCCACGTGGCATCAAATGAAAAGAAGATGGGGAATAAATAAATTTATCACTTAAGACACCCCTCCGGACGAAATTACAGTCTTTTCGTTCGAGGAGGAGAAGCCACTGAAAGCAATCGACTCCCTTTCACCTTATAACATCATCGGGAGTTAACGTTATTATACTCCACAAAAGGCCGATAACTCGAAAAAAGTACAAAGGGTTCTTTTTTGATTCATGTTTCGCACTATTGTTATCAAGAAAAATTGTAGGTATAAGTATAAAGTAGCTGTGTTTTTTCAGGAAACTAGGCGTCTGGATACATCCATAACCCATGGCATTCGTGAAACTCAGTGGACTCGTGAGAGGCAACACTTAATAATTTATGTTAACGAGGAGTATTATAATTATATCGACTAAAGCAAACATTTAAGATTAAAAATCAAATATATACTAAATTATTACTTCTGCTTGATTTTAATGCACGTTTTGTAAATATTTGTGATTCCAATTCCCTAAATATATATTCCCCAGCCTCCACCTTAGCTTTGTAAACCGGGGGTAAGTTCAACATTGAAGGCGGATTATTCTCACGTGTCTTATTCCAATATGACATTGGATAAAAGTGAGGATGCACCAATGCTGAATATCTTGTTATCTTCTGATTCTCAACAACCTCCCCCGCCAAACACCACTCTACCAAAAAGCAAGTAACTTACTTTTTTGCTGGAATGGCTTCACTGAAGGCTTTCCAAGGTCGTACAACTCCCGCTTACTAAAAGCGGACTTGACTCTATTTTTGTCCTAAAGTTACTAAACCTGAAACTTGCTTTCTAACGTTTTCCATGATTTGGGCACTCGAAGAACACTTCTTTTTCCTTGCTGTCTTCTCGGAAATTTCAACCTTAAAGTCCTTCGATGATTTGAGAGACACGAGACTCTCGAGCAGTTCGATTTTTTCCCTTCATGTTTATCAAACAAAACTCGTATTTTTTCGTCAACAAAACCTTTTCTGACTCGTATTGCTCAATCATCAGGTGGTAGTCCTTACTCGAATAAATCTAAAGTCACCCCCAATCAGACTTGAGAGTTACCATCGGTAGATGCAAGGAATCCGACAAGTCTGTGGAGACCGATTTCTCCTTCATTCTGAGTAAAGCAGGGTCCGTGGAAACACAAATGGTGCTTTTCCTGTCGCCTAAACTGGCGACAAAAAAGACCTGTCATAGTGGCTTTGCTCACAGAATCAGGGACCATGAACCAGAGCCTTCCTACTGAAAAATCGAAGGATTCAATATCAGGGCACTTGTCCTCGACACTGTGAAGTCTGATTCGTGTAGAATTGATATCCAGTTTATCCAATCCTCGAAATATTATCCAATTCAAACCAGAAAAGTTCCCAAACGCCTGTTCTAATTCGACCGATTCCGTAGTTAAATCTACGTCCGGCAACACAGAGCAAATAACATCAGACACGTGCTATAATAAGTCGACGGGATACCAGAATGTTCAACATAGCACAGGGAATGATCCCCAGTAAAACAACCTTGTCTTTTCTTTTAAAAGAAACTTTTATTTGCCCAACATTTTGCAACGTGCAGAATGGGAAAACGACATTTCTATAATGGCTAGCGTCCTTTTCGAGCACGTGGCCGATCTCATCGACCATTAGGGAGATTGAATAGTCGGATGGAGGAATATTAACCCTGACCAATAGGCATTGGTTATACTTCCATTCCTCAGTCCAAATGGCATGGGTTTCCAACGGTTTGACTTCCTTTAAATTGTAGGTTACTCCCATCTAATCATCATGAATGAGAAGATACAGGATCTGAGTACGTCCCCTTCTTGCTGGCGGACAGATCCGTCTGGATATCCTTCGAGACACTGAGATTGGCCCAATCCTTATATTTTGTCTGGAATTGGTCATCTGTTATCTTAGGATGTGATTCCAGTAAAGTACAGATAGGAAAGACTCAGGTTCGCAGTCCAAGTCCTCTATCCTTGTGGAGACCAAATTCCTTGTCTTCAGGCTGGAGATATACTCCGGTAATGACAATCTGGGAGTAATCATCCAAAACTACTTTTTCCGGTTGGCCTTCATATCTGTGATATAGAGGCTCCAACGGTTTCGGTGGAAGTTACGCAAAGCCACACTCACAAAGATTTTCTGCCAAGCATTCCACTTTGCCTGGTTCCTTAGTACAAATTCCTAAGCCATGAAACTCAAGTGGTGATTAATGCGAAATGCCAAACCTTTTTTTCGATTTCGCCAACTTTTTCCTGTGCATTTTGTAACATAATCTTCACGTGGGCTGAATTTTTGATTAAATTTTCAATATTTTTCGTTCCTTGAAATATATTTGGGCAAGCAAGTTTGAAGGATACAACCATTCTTTCCATTCCTCGTTCCATTTCACAAAAACTGGTATATTAAACCAGGAAACCTCCGATGGAGTTCAGAGACCGTCCTCACTAAATTTTCCAACATACTTGGAGGCAGTTTCATGCCGACCGTCATGTCCTTGACTTCAATTAACTATTCGTGCTTAATTAGCTTACATTGGATATATTTTCACGCAAGGTAAGCATATTATTCAGCAAGATCTGAAACTCTCGCGTAAAATTTGCCGTATATTCCTCATTAATATCGCCATCTCCACCATTCATGGTTGATCAATAAATGCTAAGTTATTGGCTACAAAAACGGTTAACCATAATATAATTACAAAAAAGGTTATCCACAAGAAAACAATAATTTAATTAATATTTCTAAATTAAAAAATCAGAATTATAGGCTAAAGAGATGCAATCCATGCATTGAAGTGGTCAATGTCAATAGCCCTGCCATGTCTAGGATCAATCGTTCTAACTTCAGGGGACTTGGAAGTTCCGTAGAAAATCTCATCCTTCAAAGGACTGAAAATCAACGATTCAGCACGAATATAACTACTATTTCCCCTATGAGCTCGTATCCTTTTCTTTGATCTCCGGACTTTGGAAATGTGGTTGAACGATATAATGATAACAACAGAAAGCAGGATGATCGCCAAAATGATTGAAACAATGACGAGGATGTCACGTGGCTTGTAAAATGACTCCTCTTGCAAATTCCCATGGTGCGGGTTCTCTGTCTTTATGGAAGTCGACAAAACAGTAGATTTAGTAGTGGTAGTCATTGATGCCGTCGTCATTTTAGTAGTTGTCATTTCAGTGGTAGAAGGCATATTCTTTAACTCTTCAAATGATAAATGTTCGTTTGATGACGTCACACATACAAAGCATCGAGTACTCCCTCTATAAATCTAGGAATTGAGTATTTTTATAAACTTGGGGATATTTGTCTACGAAAGGAGCCATCCATTGAGACTCAGAACAGATCCAGTCATTTTGGCACAATTCGATCTCTTCCACCGAGTTAACCAACAGTAACTTAGACATTTCTCTACCAGTCAATCCACAGGACCCTATGTCGAGGATTTTTGAACTATTTTTGAGTAAACGGTCAATGTGGCTCATCAATGATCCACATAACCCTTTACTGTGAGTCAAGGTGAGTATTTCAATCTAAAGTTTTTATAAACCAGTACATTATTTGAAGTCTCTGATCCTCCTGAAGAAACTACGGACACATCTACAGCCCTGTTATGTGCGAGGTATAGGGATTTCAGCATTCTAAGGTCTGTAAAAAACCCGAAATCAAGTCTCTTGATGGCATTATTGGACAAATGGAGCTCAGAGAGACGAGACAACCCCTTGAATGAATTAGCCTGTATCTCTTCAAGTCCATTCGAGCTTAGATCCAGCTTAGAGAGCACGGAAAGGCCAGAAAACGAATTTGAGTCAATCCGAGAAATCGAATTATTCTGTAAATTTAAATTCCTGATAGATCCCGATAGTTTTCGAGGCACTTTTTGTAGGAGATTGTTGGAAAGATCCACAACTTTAACATTGGGTAACTTACTAAATACCCCCTCTTCAATATCAGTAATCAAATTCCGACTCAAATCTAACTCTAAGAGTGAGTTTCCGATATCCACAACGTCCTCACGGCGAACAGATCGGATCTGATTATTCGAAAGGGTCAGATAGTTCAATATTTTGACTTGAAGGTGAGGATATGAGTTCAGTCGACAATTATTAAGGTCAAAGTATTGAATTTCCCCAGCCATGTGAAGCGTAAGGTTCTCCATAAAATTGTTAGACAGGAAAATGAAGTTCAGGTTATAACATCTTGAGAATGCAAACGGATGAATGGTGGTTATTCCATTTCCGTTCAAATATATTCTTTTGAGATCGGTAGCCCCAGTGAGGTCATTCTCTTCGATTGAGTAAGTTTGTTGTTGGATAAATCCAATTCAGCCAGACTGGATAGACTTCGGAGATCAAACCCGATGTTTCTCAGCTGGTTCCACGAAAGATCGAGGAACGAGAGAGATGTTGAGTTAGCGAAGACTTCAAAACGCAAATCTTCGATGACATTGCTCTTAAGACTGAGGACTTCCAATCTTTTCAAGTCATTAAAGGCGTCTTTCTGCAAATAATCAATAGGAAGTTTAACCTCGATGGAATCTATGATGTTGCCTTCCAAAATAAGAGTCCGGAGGTTGGGAAAAGAGTGAAATGTATCGACTCCAATTTTTCTTAGTGAATTTTTGTTAAATTTGAGAATTTCTATTGCCTGACTATTTGACGGTCTCGGAATATATTGCAAGTTTTGGTTGGAACAATCCATTTCGATATTTGTTGAACACGTGCACAAAACGGGACATTCATGTACTGAGCATACAACATGCCCCAGGATTAGTATGAAAAATCCGTTTCTGATAATTTCCCCCAACATATGGTCTCCACTGTTTGAATTACCCTTGGGAAGTCTAGAAAATTAAATTTATATTCGACACAAAAAACGGCAAACCAATGGACCACGTCTTTTATGAACGCACGGCGCGAATTAAGAAGTAATTGATTACGGCAGACTCGTCGAATATTAATTGGAATATTAATCAATAATTATTCAGACATTGTAATAAATTTTGATAACAGATTTAATGTTGAAATAAATCATTATGGGAGTCACAAACGACACCACGTTGACAGATTTATGTGAACCAATCAATAGCTCCTCTTATATTGTTTAGATTTGTGCACTTTTACCTTCTTTGATAACGGTAATAACATTGATAAAAATTGTTATTTAATTCTAATTAAACACGTGTCTATGAACCTTTGTTGTATTTATTTTTACATTGCTAATGGTAATACTTATATAAGCGCCATACCAGATGCATCTGATTGATCTCTGTGAGCCGTTTTTGGTTGTTAGTTTGGTTAGCAAATGATTTTGTTTATATGAAGGAACCGGGGGTAAATAGATAAGCGATCATTGTTCCCTGAGGTCCAATTGACCACGTGGAATAACTGTTCATTTGATGATTTGGTTAAATTATATATTATGACTAGGTTAAGCTCTTTGGAGATAACACTTGTGTGGTTGCCGAGTAATGTTGCTATGTTCGTTTGTATTAATTGTTAGTCGATCGTCTTTGAACTTTTAATAAACATTATTTGATTGCCGAACAATCTAATTATGGTGGTAGAACCAAGTTCATTGCTTAATAATTCGGACTTGCATTGTAAAATTAGGTAACGTAGATTAATTTGTTGAGTCAATTTTAGTGACAGCTTATGGATATTCAAAAATTCCGATCTTGGGTTGAGTTCACTACAACACTGATGTATTGTGTCCTTGGAGCACAATTCTCTACTAGCTCCTATGGAGGCTTCATCCCATTAGCCATAAGTTATAGACTTAAATAGTGTCAACAGAAAGCTTGGAGTAAGCTTGCCCCACCTTGTCCGTCTAAGCTAATGGATTTTAATTGCGATTTATTGAGTTTCCTAACTCTAAATTTACTCTTCCAATTCGAGCACTAATCATTTTTCGACCTTTTCCAACTCAAGGAACAGTTCTTCGTAGTCCCTAACGTTTTTTGACATCAAAAAGATCATTTCCCCTATTTTGAATCCCATGTAGAAAAATTGCCGCTTTGATTAATTTTTAGTTTAGAAGACACAGTTTAGAGCTACTTTCCGTTCAAGATCTCATTTTTAAAAAGTGACCCTATCAACGGTGACGATAACTCAGTTTTAAATCTCTCACAGAAGTTGATAAGTCTTGATTCAATTATCTCAATTGAGTCTCGGCGGCATTAACCTATTTCAAAAAATAAACGACTTAACCTTGATGACAGACCTATTTAAATACCTTTGTTGTTATATAAACCTGTCATCAACCCATTTGATTATTATTGGAACAAATCGAATATTAATGTAAGCTTTCGTGACTCGCTTATAGACCACTGATCCGACCACTCTTTATTTTTGGAAGTTAGTCTTTTTACCGAATAAATTTATTTCTCTTGTACTGTCCACGAACGGGATTTGTTCAAGAGATTTCATTTCTTCATTATCCTAACAGTCGGCGAACCAATTCAATCCCTAAACATTTTGTATCCAACATTTCTTTAGTTTATTAAGCTACAGTATCAAATATTTCATAGATCTGTCATTTAGCCTTCCACTTTATAAAAATGGGGACGAGACATGGATACAAGTCCATCTAACAATTCCTTCCTTTCTTCAAAACTTCAGGTTTCAAATATCCACTGAATCCATCAACTCGTCCATGCTCACAAGAAAGAAGACAAGTTCTTTCCAATGCAATGCTGGGAATATATATTCAGGGGTACATTTTAAATTTCCAATCAATGTAATTTCCACGTGGATGCATGTTAGCCTCTCAATGGCGAATCACTGGAATCATTCCCCCATCCGCCCATTGATTCCGAATCCAGGTTTCATGTTAAAGCAGTTGACAACAAGTATATGGTCTTAGAAAGTTTGATGTCAGTTATCTTGAGTCGATAAGTAGTCTTTATCTCCTCTAACAACATAATCTATCTGAGTGTACATATTTTCACCTCCAATTCCACGTGACTATGTGTCTTGCTGGGTGCTTTAATGTCGTTTATAGATATAGATCATTACTACTCACAATTCATATGTATTCATCAGGAAGGTTTCTCCTGTTTCTTCAATGAAAACCAATGGAGAGATACCGGAACTCTCCGTAAGAAAGTGCACAACAAAAAAGCGAGAATATTGCCGTTCAGATGTGAGACATGACTGTAAAAGAGGAATATCAGTGAATATTATTTCTCGAATATTTGAGACATGACTGTACAAGTCATTTTTGTAAAAAGACAGTATCATTTAAAGTCAATTTCTTGTAAGAATTGTATTCAGAAATATTTTGAATTTCCAATAATTCTGTCAAATAGATTAACATGGTAAAATTACTCCAAAAATTTTATATTGCCAATATCCATGGATTGAAGCAAATGCGTTCAATTTTAGAAGATTTTTATATATTCCAAGTTCAGTGGAACACAATGTGTAAGGAAGTGGTTAGTTAATAGTAAAATTCATTTTTTTTATTTTTGAGGTGAATATCAAAATTAATCAGCCAATCCATAAATGTACAATCATCCAAGCTGTTTGTGAACCATAGTATGAGTCATCTATCATCTCAATAAGCTAATTGCTGGCACAAAATAGCATCGTTTTCATAAAAAGTAAGGCAAGTATAGAGTATGAAGACATGTTAATAAAATTTTTATTTTTTCCAATATGTATTAAAAATTGTGGCCAATTTTTAAATTGCCCAATTAATAAGGAGAATAGGACTTTTCTTAGAATAATTTTCAAAATTTGGCCAATTTGCCGTATTTTTTCAAGTTCCTTGCTAGCTCTGCAACCTCTGGGTGAAACGGCATCAAGCAAATCATTTACTTCTCCCCTGTGCAAAGATATTATCCAATACTTTACTAATAACGTTTTGTATGGTCCCATGAATCTTTAAGTGAGACATCCTTGATACATCAGGTAGATGAGTTTCTCTATTGATTTAAAAAAGATCAATTATCTTAAAGGGATATTAAAAAATATAAAAATATAAATATTAATTTATAATTTTAATTTTAAATAAATTTGAGCACGTGATAATATGGATAGCGACATGTGTGTTGAAGAAAATGGTGATCTTTATTCAGACTATGCCGTGGAATTCGACATTGGAAATTTAACTGCATTCGACCCATCGGATCTCCCAAAGTAAGAATCGACACAATTTTGTAGACAAACGAACAAAGCTACTTAAACTGTGCAACAAAGAGCACTCAGCTCATCTTTAATCAAATATGGAAGGTTGTCAACAAAATATTAGTTGTAGCTTCCACGTGAGGTCAAAGACAACATCCACTTATTAAGGTTATCTTTTAAAGTCATGTTTAGCTTCCTAAGGCGACAACGAAGATCCCACGTGAGAAGCCGCTACCGACACCAAAGCCACTGACAAAATGGCAGGAATTTGCAGCAATAAAGGGAATAAAACCAAAGGAAAAGAAGGTCTGGAACGACGAGGCTAGGGCATGGGTCAAACGTGCTGAGAACTCAAAAATTGAGTCTCAGAAGTGGTTTGTTGAACTCCCAAATGATAAAAGTAGTCATGTTGGTAACATTTAGCCCAATTCAGCGACAAGTTCATTGAACGTGAGAAAATCAGCAAAGAGCGGGCATCCAAAAACGAGAAAAAAAGGATCGGAAATATCATTCGAGCTGGGAAGCGCGGTAGTTGTTGCGTTTAAGTGGTATTAGCACTTCCAGAAAAGTTTTTGGCCACAAAGTCGACGAGTGAGGATATTCGCAGGAGTCTTGATATCGCACGTGGGGCGACAGCGTCAATTGGGAAGTACACTGAAGGAGTAAAGGGTGAGAAAGCTCCTAAAGATAAGAAAAAACGGAATAAACCTGTATTCAATCTCCCTAATTATAGTTGGAGTCAATTGTGGGGGACTTTGGTGCAGAAAAGAGTAGACATTTGGCTTTGGTAGATGAAATTGTTCGAGCTCCTGTGAAAGATATAGCTAAGAAGACTAGAAGTGCTGGGAAAACTTCGAAAATAGCAGTGGAAGAGGATGCAGGAAAGAAGAGTTCTGGGAGATTTAAACGAGGAAAGTTTGGAGTGAAGAGAAAGTCCACTGAAAAAATGGATAAAAGAGGGAAATTTGGAGTGAAGAGAAAGTCCACTGAAAAAGTGGATAAGAGTGCCAAAAGGGTTAAAAAATAGATTTTTTGTCTCAATATAACATTTTATATGTTTTTGTTGCTGAATGACTTTTATAGTAGACGATAGGGGGATTGTTTTAACTAAGGTTTTTAAGTCGATAATTCATTTTTTTTAATTTATTTAACCCAAGACCACGGTAAAACAAAACTAATTATCACGTGATCCCGATGCATTCTAACAGAGACTTCATTTTTGCCTGGTGTTCTTCCTTTGTGCCCGCGCATGAACGTACAGGACGGCTGTCTGAATTTTCAGGGCCAACTTCCCGTGAGTGCCTCCAGGGGCGTAGGTCCGGGACGATGATCTTCACAAATCCAACGCTCCGTTACTCTGTAAGCCCTCTTTTGCATTTCCTCAATTTTCCTCATATTTGTTAAGATATGGACGGTCCCACGAGGCGCATGCATATGAGAAACATGGCTCGATATATTGTTTGTATACGTTCATCAAGACTGGGTGAGTACCACTCTTCCATATTCCCGATAAACTTTTCAATACGTTCTTCTCGCATTTCAATAGAATGTTTTCTACGTGAGGTGTTAAACAGAGATGCATATCAATTGTCACACCCAAGATCCTTTGACATCTTTGGAAAGGGATGCCGACCTTGTTTAACTTCAAGGTGACTGTCTTCCTTCCCAATCTTTTGTCAGAGGTAAATAGTGAAGTAAACGACTTCTCTGCATTCACCACGAGTCGGTTTTCCAATATCCAGGCATTAAGCATGTCCAGGTTAATTTGTATTCTTTCTGTGGCCTTCTGGATGTCCTGATCTCGCGAAGCCAGGATGTCCTGGATGTCCTGAGTTAAACAGAGCAGGGATAAAGGTGATCCTTGAGGGACTCCGTTTGGAAGGAGCCGTAAAATTGATTTCAGACCTCCGAGGCAAACACGTCCCCTTCGTCCACTTAGGAAGTTAATAATGACTTTTATAGTAGACGAGTAGGGGTATTGTTTTAATTAAGGTTTTTAGGTCGATAATTCATGCTGCTAATAATAAAGCATTCATACAGCGCCAAAGTTAGAATCAATCATGTTGACTTGGGAGGGAATTGTAAATTCTATAAGACATGTCTGTTTTGGGTATATACTCTCCAGGGCATATATTCAACTGCGAGAGGACTCGTGAAAGCATATTGGTGGAGCATAGGCACGGATTGGATTTTCGAGAAAGTGATGTTGAAGTTATTCATTACCTCCAACTAAATCTTTTGAATGAGAAGAGGAAGATCTGGATTCGCTCGTGGAACACAATGTTCGAGTTAACAGCAGCTAGACGATGGTAAGGATGAGTGTGAAGGTCTGGATAAAAGCCAAAAGCGAAGGAGGTCGGAGAACAAGAGGATAATTACTTAATTAGACTTATTGATCATTTATTTCCTATTTTTTTGTTAATTTAAACATGATTTATGCTTGAATTCAAATTATTTTTTTCGAAAAATACTGATGTCAGCTCACTTGTTTGTCAAATTTTTTATTTTGTGACGCATTGACCATTAGAATACGTTGAGAGTCCCGACTGTACGTTACTTCTGATGACAGACATGTGATGAAAACGTGGAAAATATGTGATCATAACATCTGATTTTTTATCCACATAAGTTAATCTATATACCAGCAAAATACGAGCCCATATTTTGTCTTGCGTTTCCACATATTCATACTCCACAAAATATTAAAGACATCAGGAAAGGATATTTACGTACACTCAAGCCACGTGGGTATTAAAATTTATAAATACTTCCATCCTTTCTGGCAGATTAGGGACGATGAAATTATATTTACTTTTTTAATTTTCTACTGTAATTGAAAGTTCCCAGTATTTGATAGATGAGACCACTTAACTTCTCGTTCTCCGTTTTATGTCTTGTTTCAGAAATCGTTAGGTCTTCTTGGAAGAAGAGTTTAGCGTTAATTCAAAATGTATCCCAGGTTAATTCGAAGCGCTCTCAAATGCAAAATAGGTTAAGTAGATTGGTAGTTTCTGAAGATTTCTATTTTCTGTGACCAAAAGGAGTGGGGGAAACAACGAAAAGATATATTTCAAGAATAAAGAGTTATTTGTGAGAAAAATTGAAATTACTGATTTTGTCCATCGTAACGCTATTTGGAGGAATAACGATCTGCTACGTGCAAAGTCGACACCCTTCTTCTCAGAGAGTAGAATTTGTCGTCTTGTCATTCATGCTTTCCCGAAGACCATAGTGCAGGTCACTTATACCCTGACCCGCCCTCAATTTCCTTTGCACATTAGATCATCTTATCAGATTGAGCATCTGTCTTTGTCTTTTACTTTCATTTGAAAAATCAGGGTTAAATAGATAAACAGATGAAGGGCTGCAGACCTCCTATTTCTACTCTCTTCTCTTTCAGATTAGTGACCTTATTCTAACCATACTGAGTCGTCAGGTCGAACAGTGGATTAGTGATGCGAATTCCCCCGAAATTTTGACTCCATGTCTATCTTAGATAAGCATGTTTGAGTTCTTAAAGACAGCAGATGTTATCATAAATCGTACTATCATCCTATACGTTTAGCTTCTGGCTGATGGACTAAACGGGATTCGATTGTACGTGCATCTTACACGTCCTTTGTTTAAAAGTTCAAGTTTCTGATGTCTCCTGAATTTTTCACCTTCTCCATTCTAATGAAAAGAAGAAAGACATTGATTTTCGCCCATCATGAAGCAAAGTAGACATTTAGTACAATAGAGGTACAATATTTGATTTCAATCAGCACTAGAAATCATTTTCCTAGTCTTAAGTTGTGATGTTTGGCATTTACATTATCTGATTTATACCTCCGTTAGTGTTTCCTCATTTTTGCTGTGCTTCTTTAATTAATATTCACAGAATCACAGTCTAACCATTGAACATTATGATTTCGCGGAAATATAACTTTATTTTATAAGTAACAGCACACTAATCGATGTAAATTCACCCAAAACGTTGTGCTTTTATTCATTTCTGTCTGAAGGTTTCACTGACGAAAATCTTGTATTTTCGGTTCTCCGATGACGGTGGACTGGTGTGGACTAAAGTCTTCTCGGAGAGACGCGTAATTGGCTATGTCTCCTTGATCAGTATACCTCTCTATTCCTCCTAAAGAATAGCTTGCCAATTCAGAGGATTTCTTATATCCTCAAGAAAGCTCCTTATTTTTCTTTCACGAACCAACTCCCTTGTATTGACTCTCTCTTTCGTGAAATGGTGGAGCACATTTGTAACTTTAGTTTCAACAACACCTCTTGGAAACAGGCCAAACTACCTGGTCAGACTTGATGACCTTGGGATTCGATCTTTTCATGATGTTTCTCTACCCTCACTCCTTCCGTCGTAGATGTCCAAAGGCGAGATCTTCACGCTGACATTCAGAAATCACAATGTGTCAAAACCTTCAACGGCTATCACACTGCTTTTTGTTATTAAACATTCAGATTTATCTTCTCAATGGCAGTTCTAGGTGAGTCAATCCTTCTACCTAAGGTACTGATCTAGCTTCTAGTCTTGAATGGAAGAAACCTAAAAAGATATAACGTCTTCTATTGGCTTTATACAAGAGACGAAAATCACATACTATCTAGATGAAAACCATGGAAAGCTGCTCTCGATCTGAACTAGAGAGCAGCTCCACCAGTGCTCACATACATGGCTTCTGCGCTACCACCACTCTCTCCTACTCGTTGTGGCCTATCTTTAGCAAATAGAACTTGTATTGCCATAACGGCCCAGTATAGGTCAGACGCTACAGCGCCATCCATTTTCAAGGCCAGTTAATTCGACTGGTGAGTTATTACAACACCTTAGAGGCTTCCAACTACTAAGGTCACCTTCCTGTTGTCATAATCAACTGACACTTTTTATGGTATCCTGTGTGCGTATAGTCAAGCACCTTAACGTTTGGTTCATCCCACAGCGCCAGTCATGATTACCATGATTGGCCCACTTGGCACCCTTATTTTACGTATGAGTACACTCAAGTTAGTCACACTTCCCACACGTTTAAAGTTTGAAAAATAGTTTGCACCCGTATAAGCACAAATCCTCTAATCATACGCTTTAACATATGAAACTAGTCTCAAGCGCCAGATTCCTGAAAGAAATTTTAAGAGAGCTACTAGATTAGTATTCGCCCCTATACCCAGCTTAGACAATCGATTTGTACGTCATAACCGCGATAGACCTCCACCAGTGTTTCCACTGGCTTTATCTTAACCAGGTATAGTTCGCCATCTTTCGGGTTTTAACGCATTATATATCACTACCTCTACAACCGTAGAATCAAAAAGGGGTGTATGTTGCCGACTATATTGTCACATCTAATCACTTTTATTGGTGAGATGGTTACGTGCCTCGTTTCTTTTCTATACAACGGTTAAGAAAATGTCTAAAAAGCAGAAGATACAAGAGAATATGATTGCCCTAATGCTTCTTACTTTCAATGCTAGAGGAATATCTCAGCCAAGAAATACTCTCTGTGATGACCTAGAAAGATATAACGTTTATATTGGCTGTATACAAGAGACGAAAATTAGGTACTATCTCGATGAAAACCATGGAAATATCGACTAATATGTCTACCCAGTGACTCAAAACACTATGGTCTTGGATTCCCCATTCACAGAAAACTATCATCTGACATCAGTCGCATTTGGCGGCTGAATGACAGGATCTACGTAATACAGATCCGATCTGAACAACCAATGTTCCCCTAAAAATACACTAAATTATAAATGTATATGTACCACATTGTGGAAGAGTGGCAAAAAAGCCGACCGAACTGGATGAATTCTACTCAGCATTATCAAAGACGTATAATGAATATGAGTCGTCCTCACTTATATTCATTGCTGGCGATCTAATGAGAAAAGTGGAACAAAAAAGAACTCAGAAGATACCTTCATGGGAAGACACGGACGTACTTGGCCATTTCTGGACGGCAGACAAATTGTTCTTGTGCAACACTGCATTCTCTCATCGTGCATGCCACATAACCACTTGGATGGGGAACGAAGAAACCCAGATGAAAACTAGTCTCTATATACAACCAAATGCTGGATTAACGACAGACGCTCTCTTATAAACCCACGCTCATACGAAGGTTCAACAAATGTCAGCGATCACAGAATGGTTATTGTCACCTTCAGCCTGGCGAACCATGGTATCAAACATAAGAAACATAACAACATTACAAACAATAATTGAGACCACAAGAAATGGTTACGCAACGGAAAACTGATCTCTCATCCAGATACAGTCAAAAATTATTAAAAATACATCTGCTCTCATCTGAAGGACCTAACAGTAGGAATTTCGTGGGATCACAAAGAATATAATAAACAAAGCAGCAAGCCAGTACCTCGGCACGCGGGACCAGTATGGGTCGGACGATACATACAGAACTAGCAAAGGAGTTAAAGAGAAATCCATACAAAAAAACTAACGAAAAAGACTATAACAAGAGAAAAGCCCTTCAGGGGTAGAAGGACCATATCCGTAGAAAAATCAGGAGACTGAACAAGAAATTCCACCAAGAAAACTGCTTCGCAAAATCAATGAAGTAACCAAACTAAAAGATAATTCACAAATGAATATGGCCGTTCGTCACACAAACCGGAAGGAACGAATAATCATCAAAGACAAAAATGGCAAGACAATACTGAATACTAAAGAGCAAGCGGAGGCAATTGCAACACATTTTGAGAAACTTTTCAATGTGACTACAGCAATCCCCCCATTCAAAGGAAAGCCTAGACCCTTGAAAAAACCAATTACAATTTTGGAAGTAAAAACAGCATGTCAAAAACTAAAAAATAACAGAAGCCCTGGACCAGATACGATGAACCCAGAATTACTGAAATACGGCTTGACCCCTTTTTGAAAAAATCGCTTGAAAACTTAAGACCAATTATATTATCAAATTCTCTACGGAAAGTATTAGCTAACATTGTATTGGAACAAATAAAAAAACTCGCCTATGAATACTTACCCGAAAGTCAAAGTGAGTTCAGAGAAGGAAGATCAACAGCTGATGTAGTCTAGAGTCACAGATAGAGATGTGCAACACATCAAAGATATTGCAATGCCACCCACATTCTGGGAATAGATCTATCAAAAGCCTTCGACTCGGTTAACAGGAACAAATTGACGACAGTGCTGGAAGGTTTATTGACGAATCGAGTCTAAAAATGATCAAAATCCTTCCATTTATCACAGAGCTCCTTGTGAGAGTTGGAAAAACCTACTCAAGAAAATTTGAAACAAACATAGGCACTCCTCAAGGAGACTCCCTCTTTCCGCTACTATTCACAATATTCTAGGAGGCCGCTATAAGGGAACTAAGACCATTATACCAAGGAAAAATGGAAGAAGTGATTTATGCTGATAATGTCGACCTAATCTCCGAGGACAAAGAACTCCTGGAACATGTACTAGAAAAAGCACCAGATATACTTGGGAAATGGTTGCTCACCGTGAATAAAGAAAAAACAGAAAGGACAGAAATAAGACGAATGAATAACTCACTCGAAGAGAAATGGAGACACACAAAGAAACTTGGTTCTTTGTTAGGAGATAGTGAAGATATCATACGGAAAAAAACCATGGCACACGCGGCACTACACAAGCTAAAAAACCTATGGCTAAAACGGAAAGGGAATAACATAAAACAAAAAATAATGGTATACGACACCTTTATCAAACCAATCCTCCTATACAACTCTTGGACCTGGGGCACCTGAAAAGAGGAAATGGAGAGGCTAGACTCGTTTCACAGGAATCATCTAAGAAACATGACTGCAATTTCCTGGCCATCCAAGATCTCCGGAAAAAACAGTACAATAATTGTGACTGTACACCAATAAGTCTCATGATCACTAGGTCTCCGTGGAGACTTTTTAAACACTTCCTGAGGTTTGACCCTACATCCCCCCGAATATCGCCATAGAAGATTACTACTCCTCCAGTGTAAATCGCTTTCGTGGGAGACCAAGAATAACCTTCCCGATCGTTTTACAAAACAATCTGAAAACTGTAAAGAAAACATTGGCATCGGACGACGCCCTGGACATACAGAGGGATCTGATTAACAACAGAAAAGCTTTTAGCAAGCTAACTTTTTATCTTATATTTTTTGCTGCACATGCGGGGCTATAAATATCATGGCTCTCGTGAAAGTGCTAATAATAATCACTTTAATTGCGCCGCATGGAATAACTCCATTATACTTGCTAGTACGGTAATCTCCTTGGTCCGTGTTTCAAGACGGGTCGGATAGAACACCCTTGCATGTAAATCAAGCAAATGTCATTCCTCAGTGTTTACTAGTTGGTTATAAACTGCAGTCATCAAATAGAAAGCAACTAGCGTTGCTACCCATAAAACACACAGGCAAACATAACCAACTAAAACACTCATTACAGCTGTTAGTATCGAACAACATCAGGACTCTATCCGCTTCTTACTAAACGGTTTCACGCACTTTTAACCCTTTTCTCAAAGTTCTTTTTAACTTTCCCTCACGGTACTTGTCCGCTATCGAACTCGTGCATTTATTTAGTCTTAGGGGAAGCTTTCTACCCACTTTGGCTTGTATTCACAAGCAAGCTCAACAACTAACAAGAAACAGAAAGACTATAAAATGTTAAGATAAATAACAGTATAGGATGCAAACTTGCAGTTCTCAGTCTGATTGAATTTAGCATGTTGAGTTTGGAAGAGGATATGGAAACCTTCTTGGGGCACATATTATATTGTTAGAAAGATGACCTGGTTATAAAATCTGGATATGCAGTCACAGGAGTGAAGGGGCACTTTTTTTTATAATTGTCTTCAATACGTTCAACTTTTGGAGTTCGTTGGTCAAAACTTATTTATCGTGATGAGAGAAGGTAATTAGTGAGTCGTACATAACCCCGAGAATCTTCTGTTTCCTGGATATCGTAATGGGTGTGTCTCCAACTTAGACTTTAATCTCTCATTTGGAAAGCCTGAGATAAATATCATGAATGTATATTTTGCCACAGACACCGTAAGAGAATTAATACCGAACCAATCATGAACCATGGTGAGGTTTAATTAGAGAGTGGTAGCCGTGGGGATCAGTTCCTAACGGCGATAAGCTAAGAAAAACACATCTGTATCATTGACATTGGGAATTTCGGATAAAAGCAAATTGAATAATGGAAGGGACAGTGGAGATCCGTGTGGTGCACTTTCCTGTAACGACAAGAAATTGAACTGTGAATGGCATAAGTCGTTCAGCAACCTTTTTATGCAAGAGGGGATTCTTCAAAAGCTGCCGATGAACTCTTAAACCCTACTTAGAATTATACATTTAAAAACGAATCAAATGAATTCTCAATTGATTCTGCATTCTAAAAATTCTTCCAAAAGATATATTAAGGACTAAGACGATAAAAGAAAACGCTGGGCAGGGTTAAAATAACGGTTAACAAAGAAATACGACACAAGAGAAAACTGATTAGTTAGTGTTTTTTTTCAAACGAGCTATTAATAATAAAATGACTCACTATTACGCCAAACAACCGTAAAAATATCGCTGATATATACCACAAAAAATATTTCTTAAGGATAATCTTGAATGTTTAATAGTAGGGAATTTAAGTTGGAAACAAAATTACTGATGATCAGTTAGTACGTTAAATATTAGTAAGCCGCCTAAAAATTGATTGGACTTCCAAACGCTGCCATATGACACGCCTCCCTCAGAGCCTCAGAAACAGTCTATTACATGAAAACATCACTTACAGGATGAGCATGACAAGTGCGAGCTAAATCCTCAGAAGAAGCTCCGTACTCTAGTGCCAAAGCGGCTTCATTTATCAACTCCCCAGCCACAGAGGAAATCATATGAACCCCCAGTAATCGATCAGTTTCCTTGTCAGCCAGGACCTTAATAAAGCCATCAAAGTCTCCACTAGTCCTAGCTCGGCTGTTGGCCTTCATCGGAAAAGACCCGGTCTTGTATGGTTTACCCGACTACAGATTAACCCAAACAAGCTCCAACAGCTTTAACAGTCTGTTCTGTGCTCCCAATCCAGGCGACTTCAGGATGTGTGTAAATAACAGAGGGGATAGCATTATAGTCAACGTGACTCTCAGTTTTATTAGCGATCCACTCCACACAAACCATTCCCTCATCCTCAGCCTTGTGTGCCAACATCGGTCCCTTAATGCAGTCTCCAATTGCGTACACTCCAGGAAGTGAGGTTTCATAATGATTCCCCACCTTAATACGTCCTCTATCATCCAATGCAACCCCAGCCTCTGTAAGTCCGACTGTATATGGTTTCCGACCAACACAGACAAGGAGAGCATCGCACACAACTTCCTGAGTCTTTGGAGAACCCTTCGTAGAGGTCATAATAACCTAGAAAATATGAAAAAGTTAAAAAAACTTCAATCAGACCAGGTCCACGTGTTTTGACGGATGTAACCTTGGTGTTCAATGAAAAGTTAATTCCTTGCTTCTTAAGGGTGGAGTGTAAGGCAGAACCGACATCTGTATCGATATCAGCGCCCCCAACGTTGCCCATAACTTCGACTACCTGAACTTTGGTCCCAAGTCTACTCCACACAGATCCCTACCTTATAAAAAAACCTCTCTACCAATTCGAGGCCAATAACCCCGGCACCTATCACCACCATGTTTTCGGGGATTCGATCCAAAGACAGGGCACCAGTGGAAGACAAAATATACTTCTCATCGATTTCCACTCCAGGAAGTTCAATAATGGTTGATCCTGAAGCTAGTAAAACATTCTTGGTGTTCAAAACAGTCGAATTTTGGTCGTTAGTGACGACAACCTCACTAGAAGACTTGAGACTTCCAATTCCGTGATAGCAATCAACCTTGGAGTTAAGGATCAATGAAACCTTATTTTTCTTAAACAAATAGTCTATGCCACCTGTGAGAGACTTAACAACGTTATTTTTATTTTCCATCAATTTTCCCAAATTTAACTTAACATCGCCAAGTTCGACTCCAAAAGATTTGAATTCGTTGGAGGCTGTTTGTTTGTAAACATATGAGGAGTGGAGAAGAGCCTTAGAAGGAATGCATCCTACATTAAGACATGTGCCACCTAACGTCTTATCCTTTTCCACACAAGCAGTCTTAAGGGATTTTATAAAGAGAAACATACTTTAAGGCCTAGCTGAGCAGCCTTGATGGCCGCAACGTAACCGCCGGGACCTGAGCCGATTACAACCAAATCATAATTGCTCGCTAGTTTAATTAATTAAAGTAATACAGGCCATCCTGGAGTTCAAACGGCACAATGAAGACCTTAAATTGTTGGATAATACTCCTTTTAGCTAACAATAATTAAATGATAACAAACCATGTTGGGAGAACTCAAATAATTATCTTTATTTTTAAAATTTACGATTATATTTTTTATTATACAAAATAAATAGAATTGCATTTACCTCATTTTATTTTTTAGCACCTTCAAACAACCGAAGACAATCTATCCTCAACTATCTCGGTGACCTGAGTATCCTCAACAACCCAGATTCCCATACAAGGACCCCTCAGAAAACTACTGATGTACCCACATCCCCGGATATTATTCTACGACTCAAAATTCAAAGTTGCGATGAAATTCAAAAATTTATCGAAAGCAAACTGGGCGGGCTTCACCAAGTATGTGGATTCTCAACTTTCTGGGATGCAGATATCACGATTGATAAAGCAGCAAATGTGCTAAGGATTTCCATTCTCACAGCGTCAAATTATTCTTTTTCATGTCCTCATATAAGAACTTCAACCCAAGCTATGCCACACACCCTTAGTTTCCTAAAGAATATGCTCAAATAGTTAGGAACGCAGGGACTATTGACTCTATAAGACAACATCTCCATTTCATGACAAATAATACAGTATAAACGAACATGAACCTGTATAATTAGATTCCTCAACCACAAGAGTTCATGCAACTCCTTCTGGAAGATTCTGAACATAGCTTGAAGATGAGGACGTTGTCGCTTCCATACCAATAAAGAATAAAATCAAACTCGCTAACAGGCTTATCAACAACTATGATAAGTTACAAAACCACCCAAAATCCTTTAAGATCAATACTCACCCATAAATATCAGCGCCAATTCCCAATATTACTTTTTTTCACGGAAGACAATCTGTTCATTATGGGATTCGCGTGACTGTGACCCCGCGATGGAGTGTCATTTTGATGAGCGTACTCCCAAACATCTTAGGTCTCTCATCTTTCCTTAGCATTATCAAATTTGTTCTTTCAAAATGTCCCACAGATTGATGACTCGAACATACTGTTCGCTTCCTATGCACGTTTTTTATGAAATCGAACAGATCCTACCCTCATCACTTCTCTGTCGGAGTCGTCAATACGAAGGAATAGCCTGCGGTTCTTCCAAGAACAAGGCAATCCACTATGTTCATCCTTGGTACGGTCTGAAAATAAACGATCTTTCCTCAGACATCCTTCCCCCATCGACTTCTTGCATAGGTACATCTCAAACACTTCCGGTAAATGTTGTGATTCCTCGATGAGGACATGATAATGGAGAGGGTTATAATGTGAACCGGGATCACCTATTAGTTCAGTAATTATTATTTTATTTGAGAACTCCAAGATCATCAATAAAGATGTTAGAAATACTAATTAAGTGATCCCACCTTCCATTAATTCCCGGATTCTCCTTACATGGTCTTCTAATATCCCAATTGTAGAACGGTATAGTCTCCACGAATGCATACAAAGGTACTGGATCAAGGTTTCCTTCTTTAGGACCGATCGATGTTCCTCTAATCGAGAAATTGTATCCCCCAATGGGTTTCCTGGTTATCTGCGAAAACACAGAAATCCCTGGCCATACTTCCTCGTGGATTCTTCTGAAAAGAGAGTGAGAGGAGGTTGTAATAGTGTAGGATGATGAGATAAGGTTATTAAAGAGTCGTAAATAATTCCTAGAATCTTCTGTTTCTTGGATATCGGAATAGAAGTGTTCTCAACGTACACCATGTTCTCACATTTAGACTTCCTATCCCAAGTAAATATCATGAATGTGCTTTTTTGCCGCAGAGATCCTAAGAGAATTTATAGCGGACCAATCATGCACCCTGTTGAGGTGCGATTGGATAGCGGCAACAGCGAAGGATAGGGATCGGTTCCTAGCGACGATAATAATCTCATCTGCAAAAGTTAGGAATAGCATGTCTGGATCATTGACGTTTGGATTTTTGTACAAAAATAAGGTGAATAATACAAGGGACAATGGGAATCCTTGAGGTACACTGTTTGGTAACAGCCGAGATATTGAATTATTGTGCCCTACCGGACTCTTCCCCGTCGTCTGGAAAGGAAATTGCTCAGCCAGTTTTATATTCGGACTAAGTCTCAAAAATCTTTTTCGTTAGCAGAGGCCTCGAGATAGAGTCGAATGCCTTTTTAATGTAAAGCTGTTCGTACATGAGTTTTTGGTGTGTTGAAAACAGTGGTGATAAATTTTGAGACATCCAAGAATCGTCGATTTTGAGTGACCAAGGCTGAAGTCTAGTTGGAGGGAACGAAGGTGGTACGAAGTAGTCATCTTTGGCTTTCCTGTTTCAGAATAGGTGTGTTCAAGTCATATTGGGGAGAACGTGTTGATATAATAATTGTACAAGTCCTTCTCATCGATTTCCACTCCATGTTAATACAGTTTTGGCACGCGGTCGAAGATGTTTGAGGTGGATTGATGATATCCCATTAGGTCCACAGGCACATAGTGAAGCAATGAAATCATCTACCTCATGAATCATCACCGAAATAGGTAATTGGAGCTGGGGTTTTAAATTGCAGTACTCCATCCGTACGAAACGGGCATAGTCCTCGTGGCTTTGCCGACGTTGAGTTTTATTAGATTATTCGGGTGATTTTAAGTAGACTGTGGGGGACTCAGTAATCACCCGCTACCTTTCTCGTTGATGGTACTAGCTGCTAGTAACTAGCACCTTTGTTCTCGGTGTTCCTGGGGTTATATAAATAAGTATTTTCTAATTAAAAATTCTACGGGGATCCCCATGCTACGCCGAAAAAGACCTTCTATCGTTAATTGATATGGATATCCGGTCAACGATGGGGTCCATTCTTAATGTTCGTTTTGATGATTTCGGATGGTTACAGGCCTTGGGTCTTTCTCTTCCTTCGGACGTTGCTTTGGGCGCCTATTTATCTTCGTTCGGCTCGTCAAGGCGTTTAGTGGATACGGTCCTTCACTCTACTTCCGGACTAAACGTACCGCTGACGCCGTCGGGAGCCTGGGATGAATGGATGAATTTGTACCTGAATGCTCCGGCCAATTGTGATAAGCAAAAGTCCTATTTGTTTTGTGTCTTCGAAAAGAAGAAAGAGTCCCTTGAAAAGACGGAAGATGTAAGAAGGCTTGCCTGCCTCAAAACAGCCAGTTGTCACTCGACGGGGGCCTGGATGAACGCTTATCAATCTGCCGAAATTGGAAACCTGTTGGATGATGAGGCTGTGAGAATAGCTACCTCGCTTCGTCTTGGTCTTAAATTGTGTGCCGAAAGAAAATGCCGCTGTGGACGTTGGATCGATCCTTTTGGTTATCATCCCTTGTCATGCAAGATGAGTGCGGGTCGTTTCCCCAGGCACTCCTGTCTTAACATGACATTAAAGAATTCCCTTGCCTCTGCTGGACACCATTGCCTGTTAGAACCTGCTGGTCTTTCCGAAACGATGGAAAACGCCCTGATGGGATGACGACTTTTCCATTCGCCAACGGACGAAACCTGATCTGGGACGCGACGTGTGTTGATACTTATTCCCCGTCTAATTTGGTTGCTTCTGCTTCAGACCCAGGACATGCTTCAAAGCAAACCAAGGAACGAAAGAGGAGGAAGTACCAGAGAATTTCGGAGGAGTATCTTTTTGTTCCATTCGCGGTGGAAACGTCAGTAATCCTTGGCCCCCAAGCAGATGAGTTGATTCGTAAGATCGGCTCCATGATTCAAGCTGTGACCAAGGATCCGCGAGAGACTGGTTGGTTCCGAGAACGTATATCGTTGGCTATTGTTAGGGGAAATAGCATGGCCATTCAGATGCCTTAATTTAATTTTTATTCATTTGATAATAAAATCATTTAAATGAACAAAAAAAAATTAAAAATACTGGATGATTGATAAAATGGGCAATGTCAATGCGGATACGTTTTATCGAACCTGAGCCCAATTGATTAATTAAATATTGCACGGGGAAGTGGCAAGATTCCCTGTCCAGTTCGAGACTCTCGGACTGGCCCCAGCCAACAAAAGGCCTGACAAGATAACTCTCTTCCCATGGAAAAGTGGTATATAGCTTGCCTGGGACACCACCTCCTGTGTAGATAACCTTGTTTTCTGTCGTGACTGAATGGCTAAGTCTCTTTGAATAGCCTTGCTGTTCCGGCTTCTTGATTCCCCTAATTATACGGAATCATGTTTTTAATAATATAAAAAATCGTTTACTTTGATTTCTTAAACTATTTTTGTTTGCTACATTATTAACGACATAGATAAAATTATATTAATTATCCTTTAAAACGAGCACCTTCAAACAGAGACCCCCCAATTAGACCAGACAGGATTTGAAACCAAGTGATGAATCCATAAAACTTCTCCATAGTCACCTCTTCCATACTCGTAAGAAGACAATGTATTTCATCCATCAGTAGACATTATGTACGTCATCACCATCTCAACTTTATGACTAATTAATCACTTGGGTAAAACTGGTCAGATTAGTAAACTCTTGAATTGCTTATTCTAATTACCCACTAATACAAAAATTAGTTGGAATAGTTAACGTATTAATTCTAATAATGTATTGTGGATAATCAAAAATCAATAAAACATTATACTTAAAATTCATTAGAAAGGAGAAAATCAAAAATTAATAAAGAAATCAAATAGTCCATTAAGAATTAAGAATAGAGATCGTCATCCTCAGCCTCGTTATTATTAACATCAGGTGGAGGATTACTAGAATAAAGAGTATTACAACCTCATTCCACTACCAAACCCATGACCTTGTTGAAATTTATGGGCAAACATTTCATACTTCTTTGTATCCGAATTGGAAACAGATTTCCTAGCACTCTTCATTGCTTCATTGAAATGTCTCGAAGTTATATTTGGTACAGGGTCATAATCCACAGTCATCGACTAAGGATTAATACATAAAACACCTGATTTTTCATTTTAATGTCATGTTCAATCGACTCACGAATAGCTAACTTACAAGCACGCTGACAAATCTCAGTAATGTCAGCTCCAGAAAACCCAGCAGTTAACTTGACAAGTTGACTAAAATCAACGGACTAAACTGTATAATACTCAATTACATCGTTAACAGGTGATTTTCTAAGAGTAGCCTTAAAAATCTGCATTCGTGATTTTTCATCAGGAAGTGGAATATAAATGAGCTGATCCAACCTCCCAGGTCTAATAATAGCTCCATCAATGATATCAGGTCGGTTTGTAGCCCCAATTATGAATACATTCTTTTTTGGGCTCATTCCGTCCATTTCAGTCAACAATTGGTTAATCACACGGTCTCCCGCACCTGAAAATAATCAATATCAACGAACCAGAATCACCAGGAGTACCCCCTCGAGATTTAGCGATTGAATCCAATTCATCAAAAAACAAAATACAAGGAGATGCTTGTCTAGCCTGCAAATCACATAAACCAATACTTTGTCAAAAATATCTCGAATATTAGCCTCTGACTCTCCAAACCACATTGTCAAAAGTTCTGGTCCTTTAATGGATATAAAGTTGGCCTGACACTCATGCGCTATAGCTTTAGCCAACAAAGTTTTCCCACAACCAGGAGGACCGTAAAACAGCACTCCCTTTGACGAGCTCAACCCATACTTTGCAAACTTTTCTTGATATTCCACAGGATACTACAATCACCATATAACAATACCTGCACTAACTCCTGGAGTTCACGTTTGACAGAATCTAGTCCACCAATATCATCCCACGTCACAGTAGGAACTTCAACTTTTGTCTCTCGAAGAGCGCTAGGATTGCTCTTTTGTAGAGCATATCTAAAACTAAGACAAGTATGTCACTGAAAATCATTCTGGTCAACAGACAACATCTGTAGTACCTCTGCATCTATTGTGTCGTCATCCAAGTCGATTAAATGCATTTTATTTCTTATCTGTTGTAAAGCCGCTTCTGTACAAAGTGCGGCAATGTCAGAACCCACATGTCCATGAGTCTCAGAAGCAATCTTGACTGAGCAAATTCACTACCTTTATCAAGTCAACATCTTCACCCAATTTCATGTTCTTAGTGTGAATCCTCAATATTTCCAATCGTCCATTAGTATCAGGGATTCCCAAATCAACCTCCCTGTCGAATCTCCCGAATCGTCTCAAAGCCGGATCAATGCTATTAGGTCTGTTGGTAGCAGCCATCACGATCACATGACTTCTTTGCTTCAGTCCGTCCATTAGAGTTAGCAACTGCGACACAATTCTTCTTTCCACTTCCCCATGTGTCTGCAATAAGTGAGTCATTAACCTTTTCTCTCTTTGGTGCAATAGCGTCTACTTCATCTATAAATATTATAGCTGGAGCATTCTTCTCAGACTCTTCGAACGCCCTTCTTAGGTTACTTTCCGACTCTCCAGCCAGTTTGCTCATAATTTCAGGACCATTTATTAAAAAGAAGAACGCCCCAGTCTCATTGGCTACAGCACGTGCAATCAGAGTCTTTCCAACTCCAGGTGGTCCGTAAAGAAGAATTCCACGAGGGGGTTTAACGCCAATGGTTGTAAACAGTTGAGGATGTCTTAGTGGTAATTCAACCATTTCTTTAATCTGTGCCAACTGTTTTCGACATCCACCGATGTTTTCATATCCAATATCATTAACAGTATCGTCATCCTGTGGTCAACAGACAAATACATTTTTTAGAGGTTCTCCCTCACAATGGATAGATGTATCGTTTGTCACTATTGCGTATGGAGAGGGTTCAGTCTTCACTACTTTGAATGTCATAGGAACAAGAGATCCCCTAACAGTGAACTTGCATCCTTCATAAACTGGTCTATAGGCTTCACTGAAGTAGACTCTCAAGTAATCCGCAAAAATATTTCTATTAAATTTAAAAAAAATAGTACCCTCTAAAATTGGTCAATGCTTCCGATTCGAAGGGCAAAATAAGAACTTTTTGAGCATAAGGAACGTCAATCTTAGAGACACTATGATATTAACAAGACCAAACATTATATTATCACCAATGCTAACTTTGCAGTTATTCCGGGCAGTTCTGCTAAGTGCAATTGAGTTATATGAGACTTCAGGACCATCCTCATAGTATGCAGCGACACAGATTAACTGATTTCTCAATCCTCTCCTAATCAACACTATGTCGCCTGAGAAAATGCCCAAATCATGGATTTTTTCCTTAAATATGATTAAAGACATACTGATGACATATAGGCCAATGAATCATCTGAGCTCTCCCCTTGGTCCTCCACGACTAGTTTGTTTGGTTTTATCTTTTCAGTTATAGCAGCGTCACTAAATTATTACTAAAGCAACACAACCTGGACATGTCGTATCACTATTTATTAATAATACCTTTTGTTTTAAAAATAAATAATTAATTAATTTAGTAAATAAATAATAATCCTTTTTTGATCGCTTTACTCTTTACATTTTTATTAAAAAAAGCTTTTTCACAAGAGCCATAATATATATAAAACACACATATCATTAGAGTAAAGAACAGTTATGTAGTCATTGAAAGGGAAGGATTCGAGGAATGTTACTTAACTGACTTTTTTTCTTTTTTGCTGAGTCCTAGTAGTCAATCCGGTTTCTCAGTGAAGTATTCGCTGATAACTGGGTCACTTGTGAAACCCAAAGATATTATTTTTATTTGAATTATAAATTCTACTTATTTTGATATTTAAGACTAATCAATATTTAATTATTGCTAGTCTGTTAATATCAAAGTATTAAATTAAACTCCTATTTTATTTATAAACGTGATATTGTTATGAGTGAGGAGTGGCCGATGCTATTAATTGATTCAGGATTGTCTCCAATATAGCTAATACAGAAACTAAAGTTTTAATTATTATATCCATTATTGTCACTTTTTCATTATCGGAGAGATTGCAATGTAAAATTATTGATTTATATTTTTAAATTTTATATTTGTTAATTTATTTATAAGCACAAATGGAAAAAACATTAGTTAGCTGCCGCCCTCACTGCGTGGCTGTTCCTTCTAAAAATTGAGAGCGAAATTCGCTCAAACAACCAGCGTGTTCGCGGAGATTTCCAGTGCATTTTTAATTAAAAATTAAGTTAGTGATATAATTTTTATCTGGAACATGACTGGCCTTCGAAATTCCTCAGAACAATATTATAAGCTGAAGGAATTTTTTCAGAACTGGTTCTATGCTATGACAACAAATCTCATCCAAAAATTGATTCTGTCAATCTTAAGGATGTAAGACAGACTGAAGATTTAATTGATATTAATGATAAATTCTAATGTAGGACTGTTGTTGCTAAGCAAAGATGTATTAAAATACTAACAATTGTCTGTGAGCTCAATTCAAAACTTGGCCTACATTTTCTTAGGATTCCTTTCTACTTTTTGCCTTCTTCAATTCCTAAGAGACGTCATGTGATCAATTGTCCAGGGAGACAGCAAAAGAAATTTTTTTTCTATATTTCACTTGGATTTTGTCTGCACGAACAGACATTCTCCCTCGGATTAATTAGTTGTGACTGGTTGTGCTTGGTAATACAAGCTCTGGATAAGCTTCAGAATATATTAACCATCATCCTATACATGTAACTAGTGACTGATAGTTTTACAATTTTTTTCGATTTTGGGACGGATGAGATTCGAACTCAGATTCTACATAAATCTGACACTTCTTTTGTCTTCTGAGTTCGTCATCTTGTTCATGCTCATGAGAAAAAGTGCTTTCGTCTACCATGAAGCTAGCTAGACATGTGCACGATACCACCTCAACCTTACGATCAATAAACCACTTAACTAATTATTGATTTCCACTGTCGTAAGATGCGGCATTGCCTTTACGATAGCAACTGAATACATCCTAATTAGTTATTTCAGATATTCTCGTCAAAAAGATCCCACCCATGAGGCGGAGAGTATTTCTGGTACTACATAGTTGTTGAAAGGAATATTCATTTAGTTGTTAACTATTTTCTAGTTTTATGATAGTAATGAATTTGTCTGTCGTACTCAGTCTGTCTATTCTACGTTGAAGAATTTAGTAGAAAATATGCTGGAATATGCAGATCTTTTAATTAACCAGGAAATCGTGTGGCAAATCAATAAATGATAATAAGCATTTAATACATTTTTTGTTTAATGAGTCTTTTATGCAACAGCATTATGCAAAATTCAAAGCCCACTCAGGAAACAAGAAAACCTCATTGAGTGTTCCTCTTTTATCATTTCCTTACTAATAAACGCTGTTAAGTCTTCCTAACAAATATATAGTGATTTTTTGGTCGTCTGACTTTTATAAATGTTGATCCAAGCAGTTAATTGCAAACTTAGAAAATGATCTTTTAAGTGGTACTTCTCAAAAAGTCAAATAGTTTTGGTCCAATCTATGTCAAGACTGATCAGAAAAATCATGTGGTTTCGTTAGTAACAAAGTCATACCTATCTGTCAATAATAGATATTTCTGACTTTTTACTTAATACCACTTCACATTCAACATGAGAATGTATTTGCAAAAAAGCTATTCATTTAATTAAATTAATCACAATAAAATTAAAAAAACTAAGCAGTTGATATTGGGATTGAAAGATTTGCTGTGTTTTGAAATCACCATACACGTTGAACATATCAATAATTCGAGGTTTAATATCTCTCTGTTTTGGTGGTTTTCTTGTGACCCAACCATAGGGGTAAATATAATATATAAATAAATTTTAAGTAATAATATAAAAAACTATTAACTTTTTTATTGTTTGCTAAATAAGGGGGATAAAAACTATTAAACTTTGGCGCAGTGTAACAAGTGTCTGGCAAAAGTTAGAATCTCGCTCCTATAAGGTTCCACGTATCTAAGATGCTTAGGCTTGACAGGTGACGCCGTCATCAGTGAACATCTCACTGTGGAACCGGATTGTCTGCAAAAAGACTCACACCCAACAAAAAGTTATGATAACTGTTCTTTACTTAAAATAAAGTGTGTTCTTCGTAAAGTGCAGTATTATTAAAACTTAAAAAATCTGCATACTATTCAGTAATTCTCATTTTGACTGGAACAATTCTCACTTTGAATGAAATTATTCTCATTTTGAATGGAACAATTCTCATATTGAATGCGAAATAATATAGTTGATCTAATCTGTTTAAATCGTCTGAGAAACTTATAGTTTTTCCAGAATACAAAATGATCGTCATCTAATATTTTTATTTAAAAATAACGTTATGATAGTTAATCTTAACTTTTTCTTTTTTGCTAGTGTGTGATCCCTAAGACAATCGGATTCCGCAGTGATGAATCATCGAAGCATGCAACTTTCTACCGGAATAGACAGAGATTCGAATCCTGAACCATCTGAATTTTTCCGCTGCTCATTTGTAACTAGTATTGTAAAATTTCATTGGTCGTGAATTTTTTGAATTAGCCGACAAATTGCTTAAGGCAACGAATCGGGATTACAGTTGTCCGCGGAAAGGCTTACTCCGTAATGTCAGCAGCCGCTTCCCCATAGTTAATGAATTAATTTTATTGTTAAAAATAAAAAAACTTATCTAATTGCTTAAGACTCTTGAAAATCATTAAAACATATTTTCAAGCAATCTCTGTTTAATCCTATCTTTGATGTCGAATTTGTTCAGAATATAGTGAAAATGTTTCATTAAAGAATGCAAAAATTAAATATGATAAAAGTCGTAATTTTTCTTTGTTAAGATTTTTTTTTCAAATTTTGTATTCCCAAAATTGACTTTTGATATTGATAAGGGGGATATTGAAATGTTGCTTGGATTGTATTTAATAAATGGGAGATACTGCGATAATGATTTACTTTACATTGTTCATTGGACGGGATATTGATCTGTATTTCTGTTTTTGTTGATTTTGGATGTCCTCAGATTCTTTAAAGCACTTATGATCTATGAGCTCTTCACAGGTGGCCCTTTTGTTGGATCCATAACCAAGGCCATTTCTATTGCATCAGCGACAGTTTCGTCAGATGATGTTGACATCTTTTTCCGAATTGTGTCCTTGATTGATTGTTAAAATTGCTAACTGTGATTGGTGGGACCGTTAAGAGAAATCCCTTGAATACAGGGTTATTAAAGAAGATCTCACTGTGTCTTTGAATTAAGGAACCTATAATATTTATATAGCACAACCAAGGGATTTCTGAATGAGGTAAAGTTGATCCACGTCAGATCGACCCGGCCAGAGAGGATGTCCCGTTAAGAGTTCGTAGAAGACACAACCAATAGCCCAAACATCAACAGGGGATCCATATTGTACATCTCCTACTAACAATTCCGGAGCTCTGTACCATCGAGTGGCCACATATTCAGTGTATTCGTCATTTGGGCCAGCTAAGAGTTAATATGAAATTTACTGAGACTTCTCGCAAATCCAAAGTCACAGAGTTTGACAACTCCCTGTTTAGAGATGAGTATGTTTTCAGGTTTGACATCTCGATGGATGCACTAAGGATAATTAATACAAGTCAATAATGAATTAATTGCACTCTGTCAATAAGACTAATATGCTGTGAAACTATGGCACACTAATTACATTTCGTGAGTGACAAAAGTTGACTCCTTTGAGCACCTGAAGAATTATTTTTTTGCAATTTTTCTGTCCTAGTCTGAAATAATTTATTTACTTACCCATTTGGTCTTCGGTCCAGTTCGTTTAAGGCTGTGTGGTCAATGTACTCAAACACCAGGTACAAGTGTTTCTTTCTACGAAATACTTCCAAAAGGTTGACCAGATTTTGATGTTTTAATTGCTTAGCTTTCATAATTAAAATCTTACTTTTAGCATTCGTATTTCACGCATTGCTATTTTTTTAATTAGAGGATCCTCATCCGACTCTATAAACTTCTTTATAGCCACAATTGAGTCATTCTGGTGATTCTTGCATCGGAATACAATTCCATAAGATCCTTCTCCAATTGTCCCCATTTTTTCATATTTATCCATAAAAAAGTGTCTTCTGTATTTATCAAAACCAGAAAACTTTGCAGATTTGTTGTAATTCTCGTGTTTGCAGCCGAATTGATTTATCATTCTATAAATGTGGTTAAGCGGTTGTTATGACTTACTTTTTAAATATTTTGCCTTTTTAATTAATTTCTATAGAAACTGATTATTTTATTAGTAATTTTTAATTTATTATAAAAATATTTATTTTTAATTTATTATTTCTAATGATTAAATTTTCAATTATTCTAAATATGGCCTTCAATATCAGAAATCACTTTATTTGTGAAACTATCAAAAAACATTTATTCAAATTTAAAAGATAATATTGGAAAGCCTGTCTAGGTTTTGAATTTATTGTAAACACATTTGTGGTCAATCGAATTTATAATATTTAAATATCCACTGGATAGACCAATTCTGACTTCTCCGCTGGGATCTGGGGCTTTTGAAACCGAAGATTTTGAGAGGAGGGAATATCACTGGCTAACGGACAGGTCCAAGCACTATGGAGTTTTCAGGAACACGGATGAGTGACGCAAGAATGACTCTTCCAAAACATTAGTCATGCGAGGGCGCCTCTCAATTTGTTCTGAATGTCTGCAAATATTAATAACCTATTAATATTTTGTATTTGATTAAAAAATAAATTATAATAAATCTAAACTGAGATCTCGAGTGGACCTGACCATGATAACCATGTACTTGTAAAGCCTTTGTAGGTGATTTAAGGACATTACTTATTTCCCCTATATTGGACTTATCATTTTTTGCTAATTTTCTCCTACAATTAGTGTTAACAGGTACAATTAGTGGGTGCTCTTTGGACATAAATTAAAAATAGACAAGGATGCTCCAGCTAACGTGGTCATGGATAACTCCTTCTTCGGCACTCTCTCATTCCGGGATGACCAAGTGCCACTATTCCTGGAAGGGCATCTGGTGTCTTAGAGAGGGAAATGACTTGGACTGATGAGTTTGCTGACATTGTCAGTTTCAGGACCTCTTGTTGTTATAGGGGAATGTTAATAATTGTAATTAGTGTAAACATAATTATGAGTAAAATCTGATCCAATTAAAAAAAACAAAAATACTATTATTACATCATTTGAATAGAAATTCCCAACGCACAGCATGATAAACAGGTTATCGCAATTTTGTAGGGAAACTCAGGTGTTTTTTTTATTTTTAACAAAATACAGTGGCAGGTTCATTCTCAGACAAGTAATTCCCACGACAGCCAATTAAGACGCTCGATAAAACTGACCAAATATGAATAAACTCTGCAGGAGTAAAAAACTGAGTAATTTCCTATTGATTAAAGCGTTGCTTACTATTTAAACACTGCAAACCACAAGAGAATCAAATGGTCAATATTATTAGGTCTTCAGATGAAAACAGGTTAGTGGATCCTTTATTACAGATTGATAATCCCTACATTTTATCAGCAACCTCCAAATAGTCTGCGAAAAAGCAACTTTTTTAGTTTTTCTCTGGTTTTCAAAAATGAATTTGATCACGACCTCCTCATTAAGGATGCCTATTTCGTCGGCCTCCTCGACCAGTCTCACAGTAATTTTAACTATAATGTAAATTTTAAAAAATATCAAAGTCACTTGAAAATAAAAACAACGGAATTTACTACATTGCTACAATTCTACAAGAATGTTCCCCAGAATGGAAACTCACGTACATCTTATCATCAGAGTCATCGATTCAAGAAATTACGAGGTCACTGCTCTACTCATTGCAGATCATTCGATATGAAGGACAGGACAATAATCCAGAAATGAGACACGTGCTTCTCACACATGAAGTCACTTGCAAGTATTTCTTGAGTTAATTTAGTCGTTGCAAAGGCAAGAAGAGCTGTGGTAACAAGAGTGAGACTCCGTCCACCCCCAACATAATAAATAAGTAATATTTCTGATAATCAAAAGTAAGGAATTAAAATTTTATATGAAATGTAATCAGAATTGTCTCAAGTCTGCTGGCAATCCACGTGACAACAGAAGATTTAAAGTTACAAAAGTAATTTAAACAAAGATTGGTGTATTCACTCCAAGAGACCCGATTAAGAATTTTTTAGCTTTATCTGATGAAATATTTGTTCATAATAACTCCAAACATGGACAAAAGACAATCTCCACGAAATGCACGAGACAAAAAAGTCAGTTTTGTGGTGAATTTAGGAACCCCCAAGATTACCAGCATATTCCCACAATCTGGCACCATTGATGGTGGAACGACTGTTTGTGTATCTGGGGAACATTTCACTCAGAATACAATCGTTTACTTTCAAGATGTGTCCGTTTACACGTGGGTTTGATTAAATTTTATTCCCTATAGCACAAAAGTCAAAACTGTTTGTTAATAATAACCCCTCCTTGGACTCGAGCAGGCATTGTGAGGATTCTACTGTTAACGGATAATTCATTCATTGACTACTCATCTGAAAGTATATTGTTTGAGTATACTGGTATTCTTGTGGATGTTAATCTTAGATAGACCATATTTGAGAGAAGGAGTCGATTATATGCTTTCATCACCATCAATGATGAACTTTACTGAATATAACCATTATTACAATGGAACAAACTATGATGAATACGAAAATCAAAATTATTATCAATAACAACATTATTTTGACTAATTTAATTATTCATTAAAATATACATCAATTTATTTAATATTTGATTATTTCAAATATTCAGACTGACAATATTCAATGTGTCTAAGACGGGCCTCTTCTCGTGTCCCCGTACCCCTTCGATTTCTCCACAACACCTGATATACCGGACTGATCTCTGGGAACGTAAGCTTTTAGTAGATACTTTCCTGTAGGCCAATGGTTTCCTTTAGTCAATATGACTGGGAGGTAAATCAATATACAATGTTTTTCTCAGCACTTTAGAAGAAACGACGAGAATGAATCTAACGTGGAAGATTGTACAGGATGTTTCAGTTTCATTTGCAAAATTATAATATTAAGACAAAGATCATCGCAAACGAATATTGTCTTAACAGCGGCTGGGAATTTTCACGTCTCTTGGAATTGACGAATAATTTGTCGCTAATGTCTTTGTTTCTATTTCCAAATAATGCTCATATTAAATTGGTCGTGAATATAGTATTCTTTAAAATAATTATTTGATTAACAGAAACCAAAAAACTAGAGTTAGGAGGTCAGAAAAATTCTAAATAGTCAAAAGTACTTCATCGTTCGAGGTGACTAAGGGTCTCATTGTGGGAGTTGATGAGACAGGTTGCAGAATGTGAGGAAGATGTGGTTGTCTGTCCAATAACATATGGAAAGTGTGCAGTAATGATCTGGTTTTTGGAGAAGAGAGAACCATAAGAGCAGCACGAGTTTCTCCCTTGAATAATTCAGTGTGTATTTACTCTCACATATGATTACGGGAAACTGCATAGTGGTAAAAGTCACTGCCTTCCAGAAGGGATCAAATGCAGTTTTTGATGTTATTAGAGACAGATGCTTTTCCATTCCACGCCGCGAGAGGAGAAATACTCAATAACTTTACCAAATCAGATAGAGTTAGAAGGAGAGCGTTTTCAACTGTGGTCGAAAGGGTCTCAACTGCAAAAAGACGCGGATCCTAAAGTTTGAGGGGAAAAACATTCCAAGATTAGGTTTAAGATTGATTCTGTGTAAGGAGGTAAAAAACTGGGTTCACTTAAACAGAGATGATGACGAGATGCTGTTGGCGCAACGGTGATGTTATGGAGCTGAACGAGATGTCTTGTTAGAGACACAATGGGTACGGATACTTTCTCAAACGAAAATCTGCTAAGTCACCGCTGTTGCGGGTTTTAGAACATTTAATCACGATCATGAGGGTATAATAGCACAATACCCCATTCACAAAGATTGACAAAGAGAAATAAATGCCCATAAGGACACGTAAAAAATATGCTGCTGGACGACCCGATTGGATACGACCACTCCACCCAACGCTCCAACGTGCAATGGAAGGTTGAGTAGAGGCACACCTGCCTTTATGATCACAAGTGCACACAACCAAGTAAGTGAAATTTTTTGATATTGTGCTGCACATTGAATGCTCACATAATGGGTAATTTTGTTTGAGTTGATCATGCTTAAATAAATTTAATTTAATAAATTATCGCAAAAATTATCCAATTTCCTAATTATTTTTTTATTCATAAAGATTTTAAAATATATATAATTAGTATATTATTGTACAATAAAAGCATGTTTCCTATTAATCTACTGCTGGTCAAGATAATTCCGTCTACTAAATCATCAGCGACAATTATACCGAGAAATTGGCTGTTGAGCGAAAAGACTTTAAAAATTTTGCTAAAATAAAATCGGTAGAATCAACACCTGTCTGTCTAGTCGTTCAGGAGATCAGAGTGGAGAGGTACATTGATCATTGTCTTCTCGATTGGAAGTATTAGACATACCTTACATAAAGACTGTTTTCATCGAGATTTCTATCTGACTGGAATTGAAAATATGTAAAATAATAGCTGTGGATACATAATTTTTTCAAAGAAGCACGGGGAGATTCCCGTGACATATTTCATTAAAAATTATCATAAAATGTTCATTAGAGTCTCCATGTTGGAACCCGTTGGCTTGGAATGATCCAATAGACGGCTAAGGTGTGACTCCATAGCTCCTACTAACATCGTCGGTAGTGCGGTAAATGGCGAAAAGGCTAAGAAATACCTATGTCTTCTCGACCGGTTCACATACAATTTATTGTTATCGAGACATCTGAAGTAATAAATAAGAACTCCGCTCATCCAAATCCTGCATGGTCCGGGCACACTCATAAGCCGCGGAACCCAGTGGCTATCGTGAGAGACGAGGCCGCTCGATTAAGTCCGTGGGAATAAATAATTATAACTTAATAAAATTGTATCATTTAACGATACAATAAAATTTTTAATTATATTAAAAATTATCTTAATTACTCATTATTTAATGGACATGCTGTTTAAGGGTAGACAAAGGCTGTTGGCAACTAACATAATTTGAATTTTATTGATTTTATATAAAATAAGTTCAATATTCATCTCTTAGTTAAAATACTCCCACCTTTCCTGTAGGCATATGAATATTTAGGGTTTCGCTTGTGGCGCAATCTTTACTATCTTTTCTATTTGTCTCCTCCATCCAATCTACCGCATATATTTTAGGACGAATGAATTTTTATTATCACAGAAATTAAGTAAGGTTAAATATGAAGACAATTGAAATAGCATGGGTCCTGCTTCGAAGTGCATGGACTCCTAACTATACCATTTCAGGTTTAAAGTGGGTCTTACCAAAACCAAAGTGGGTCTTACCAAAAGCAAAGTGGGTCTTACCAAAAGCAAAGTGGAACTTACCAAAAGCAAAGTGGAACTTACCAAAAGCAAAGTGGAACTTACCAAAAGTAAAGTGGTACTTACCAAAAGCAAGTGGTACTTACCAAAAGCAAAGTGGTACTTGTAGGATATAGACGCGTAATATTTATCAGTGTGTCTGGTTTTATGTAGAGTCGACTTTTCTCTCTGGAGTGGATCTTTTGGTGTTTTAGATCCACATCCATACTCTCTGCATTGGGGGGTTTTTGTAGAGAGCCTTAGTCCATCTATTTGCATTTTCTGTCTTTATGTTGTTGTCGATCTCTGTGTTCTGCTCTCGTATTTTCCTGATGTTCTTTTCTGTTGGCGATTTTACCATCTTTAGATTATTTCGTTCTCTGATCAGATGTTTCGTCGTTGTGTTGAAACGTTTTGATGACGTAGGTTGTCTCCCCATAAGAATGTACTTCTTTTTCGCAGCGTTTATAATGGAGTTGAACCATTTCACTAATTGTTCGACGGAGGGAAAAGTGAGGAAATTTAATAGTCCATTACAATTATCGACGTATTCTTTGAATCCTCTCCAATTCGCAAGGCTGAGTTTGTTATCGTTGGGTATTGTCCTTTTATCCGTGACCTCGTTTTGAACTCCAAAAATATTGGATTGTGGTCACTCCTGGGGTCATACTTCACTGACCAGTCAATAAGAGGGGCCACTGATAAAATATTACGCGTCTATATCCTACAAGTACTACTTTGCTTTTGGTAAGTTCCACTTTGCTTTTGGTAAGTTCCACTTTGCTTTTGGTAAGTTCCACTTTGCTTTTGGTAAGTTCCACTTTGCTTTTGGTAAGTACCACTTTGCTTTTGGTAAGACCCACTTTGCTTTTGGTAAGTACCACTTTGCTTTTGGTAAGACCCACTTTGCTTTTGGTAAGACCCACTTTAAACCTGAAATGGTATAGAGTCCCTATCCAACAATTAAATCCTCAGTAATCTTGACATACAAAGGCAATCACAGCCCTTCATATATAAGGCCGCTATTCTCGCATCCACAGTCACCCTCACTGATCTCAATAGTTTTTCCCGCTCCTCATTTAAATTCGCGTCGTACATGTAGACGTATTTATTTGGAAATTAAAAAAGTTAATTATTTGAAATATCAATCAAATAAATGTACTTTAATAAATAATATCATGATTTATTTATTGATTTAAATTGGTCGCTCTTATAAACATAAACTGCAATCAATTAATTACACTTGAAGTTACGAAAAAACTGAAATGAGTTCAGCAAAAATTAAATTTGTAAATATTTTCGTAAACTTAGGCGATAAATAAATTTATAAATGAAGGATATCGACTCAACATAGCCTCTTCCATGACGCCAGTGTTGGTTAGGTTCGAGCCAAGGGGGGCTCTTGTCGTATTCTCTAATTTTGAGGAATCAAAGTTATACGAAATTAGTTTGATTTATCAATCAGTTTTAGTTGAATTGAACAAAATTAAGGAAATTAGATCAGACATTTCGGGAAGGAAATACGAAATGAAAGGTCTGGAGGGTAAGAATGGAATCACCATTGTTTTCGGGGACCGGTTTCTAACCAAGTTCATGTGGCTGAGTGGTTATCCATGTTTTTCACAAAAGGGGATACAAATTTATTACTCCACATTACAACTGCCTTGAAAGTATTAACCACCAAAGTTGTAAATCTCAAAGCCAGAAATTTCACTCAAAGCGGCAAAAAGGTGATTCAGAGGTACCTTATTTCGATTTAGTAGGTGTGTGTACAAAGAAATGAGGTCCCCAAACAGTCTAATACTCCTAAAACACATTGGGATAACTGATTCAGTCGTAAAGTCCTTTCAGTCGGTTGTTTTGTCATCCTTGGAATGTTTGAAAAGGGAAGAAAAGGTGGAAGTAATGGATCTTTTCGACAGTGTAAAAGATACTCAGGGTCAGATGGATGATCGTAATTTTTTGTGATCAAGTAACAAAAATTTCACTAATTTAGTTGTTGAAATTTTTTTTCCGATAATAATGATCTACGTGATCCAAAAAGTAACCTTATCCACCACAACATGAAGCGTCCACTGAATGAATACTGGATTGCCTCTTCTCATAACACGTAGGATGATTGACCACGTTAATAGGTACCTCACCGGGGATCAGCTGATGAGTGAATCGACAGCAGAATCCTACATTCGTTGTCTCCAAATGGGCAGTCGGTGTCTCGAATGTATACATGTGTATTTTATCTAGTGGACTGCTGGAATGGTCCGAACAACTTCCCAAGAATCTACCATGGTCACACACTAACATCTAAATGCACCACCTTGGAAGTAATACAAGCAATAAACAGTCATGCCTTCACACATTCAAAGTAGGGATAACTGAATATATAGTTTCCCCCTCATTCTATCCATTGAATGCCACTTGAATGTTTCTCAGCAAAAAGTCCTGGCCCAACAATTCAAAGATGTCTTTGGAGGTTCAATTTTGTTTTAAAAAGATAAACTTTTAACAAGAAAAAATAATAAAAATGAAACTGAACTGCCCTCTCCTTTCGCCCTCAAACGTAAAATAATAATCAAAGTCATTTTCCTTGTCATTCAAAGAACAAGAAAATAACGACATTCTCTGAGTTTAACCCGATTGGAGTTGGAGACGAGGAGATGTCCAACCTTCACCTTGATTCTTACGGAATGATCAAGTCTCCAGGGGAAGATAAAGTTACTGGATTTGCTGATGTGTTAGAAATGGATAAAATGCTACTTTTTTCTTTCAAAACACAAACTTATTTGGCTCTTTCACCCCGACAGCCCACAAATGCAGTTATTTCAAAAAACGGATGAATTCTGGGAGTTTTACGACAGAGAAATGTGGTTCCACGGATATTTTGAAAATGGTTTCAAAACGGCCAATGAAATAATCCTTTCCTACATTTTTATGAAGGATGGGGCCTTCTTAATATACAACACTCAGGACTCCCTCATACTAGGCATACTGTAGGGGTTCGAATAAGTGATTAGATCGAACAGAAAGGTGCATACTCTTCGGATTTTGCAAACCAAAGAATTTGCGTTTATGTCATATCGCCTGGAAAACCAAGACCAGAAATTCACAAACCTTTATAAAATGGTGGAGTTTTATCAGAACAACAAAATAATTATAAAACAGCAAAACGGTAATTTGGCAGTGAAATTAACGAAACCTATTCCTCAGGTAGAGAACCACATAGATTACAAGTTGTCACTTTGGGGGTTATTTTGGTGGTACTATCCCAATTCACGGAGAAAAGACATTATCAATATATTCGAGACTACGAGGAAGGAAGGGTCATATTTGCTGAGAAATGGAAAGACGCCTCAAAATTTAATCTTAAGTTTCTGGTAGTTCTCAATTGCGGAATTTAAGGGACTCTCAAAGGATCAGGAACATTAAAATATTGCGGGACACCAAATATTATAATATGGGGTCCCACCCTTACATCAATATCACACAAATTGTCAAAAAATACTCAAATTTTCCCATTCACGGAGACACGTGTCTTTTATATCCCATCACATATGAATTTATCAGAAATTTACAAAATGTGATTATTTTCTTATATTGAGATGTGTGTGTACAAAGTGATCAGCAACCACGAAAGACCAAAGTCAAATGAACTTTATTTGAGGGTAAACGATCACGTGGTAGACGTCGCTGAGTCAAAAATTTATCCTGACTTGTATTTTGGTGATCAAAGGAATAGGTTGATTGGGAACCATTTATGTCAATACAAAGGCTATCTTCAAAAATCCAAGGTAGTCAGGGTCATCTCGCAAGATGAGGCCTACAATGCTATCCACGAAGCCAAAAGAAATTTTCATTTTTTGTATCTGAAAGATATCAAATTGATAAAAACTAGTTTGGATTGATTTCATTTTAGAGGATGCGACAACTATAAACGTGGAGGTGCTTGAAAATGCCGAATGTCTACGATTCAAATTTTCTAGCAAAGATGAAGCTCAAATTTGGAAAGACAAAATAACCTATCTTCTTTCTGACCATGCAAAGGTTAATTTGAAAGGTGATTCCAGGAAAGTACAGAGGACCAAAACAGTGACACCACTCATCAGCTTTCCAAGGAACTTTCAGATCTGATAGTGTATTGTTGTTCCAAGAAATTCGATCCAAACAGTACAGAATAGTATTAAACTCAGAGACATCTCTCAATTATAATGAAATGCATTCGCTTAGTGAAGGGAAAATACCAAAATTCTCGGACAAAATAGAAAAATATCCTTTTTAATTAAACTCAATATATTTTTATTTTCCTTAACATTAACAAGCTTACTAAAGAAATACTCATCCGCGTATATCCCAGCGGCATTAGAGTTGATTCGTCCAACTACAACCCCTTGAATTGTTGGTTTTTAGGATGTCAGATGGTCGCTCTCAACTACCAGACGGGGGATCTTCCAATGCAGCTTAATCAAAATCTTTTTGCAGATAATGGAAGGTAAAGATGTTTCTAACTCTTAGGTGCGGATATTTGCTAAAACCAGACATCATAAATGGGTTCAATTTGGATAAAATAACAAATCAGCCAAAAATGACTTTAAAATACAGGTGAGGCACAAATATAACGATTAGGTTCTCTTCTTGATGAAAATGTTACCTGTCTTCTTTAAGTATGACCAAATCCTTTTTGTGAAGGTGAGGACCATTGGCTGTCCGTACGACTGTCACACATCGGTGATATCATTTAAAGGTCTCTTGTGGGTATGACAATCAGTTAGCGGTAAATTGTTAACTTGGGTAACTTTAAAACCGATTAGTTTCATCTTGCACGTGCCAGAGCTGTCTTTCCTTCGCTTTGAAGTATACAAAAATCTTAACGACAAAAAATTCATGGGGCAATCAACATATTCAATCAGCACAATCAGGACAGGTATGTGTTTCTTGGCGTATTTAAGGAATCCGTTGTGTCCCACTACATAATCAACACTGTGAGAGATTCAGCTTGGACAGACTCGTCGTGCACGTGGATATTAAACATATTGAGAATAAATACGTGGACATATAAATCGAATAAACTGTTCATATTACATTTATTACCAGCATATCCTACATGTCCAGATTATTACATGATTCTCCAAGTTCTTTCATTTTTTGGTTAGACGAGATTTGAACCAGTCGTTACTGCAACCAAACTTTCTTTGTTAGAATTTCCTCTTTCAAGTGTCTCCCGAGTCCGTCACCTCGTCTAAGAGAACAAGGAAGACAAGGATCCATCATGAGGCTAAGTAGACTACGATAGAGGTCCTTCGGACAACTAATTGACTAAATATTTTGAGAAAAAATTATTTAGTCGTTAAACTATAATCATCCTTGTTTTCCAAGAAGATTCCTTGAACCTGCGCCGGGGACACAGATGACTGGGTACTCAATAGATTCTCTGCAAATTCAGCGGCAGCATCGATAGGAGAGTCAGGATAAAATCTTGAAAATAATGACACAATCTGTTGAGAATCGCAATATCCAATCTCCACCGTCAAATCAACTCTTCCCGGCCTAATCAAAGCTGGATCAAGTCTTAAGTCTGAAAAAATAAAATACCTATCTAGATGATTAGTGGTCATGAAAATTATCCTCCCTTCTGAGGCCATCACACCATCCAGGGCGTTAAGAAGTCCACTGAAAGTTAGAGAATGGGAATTAGTGCGGGCTATAATATTACATAAAATAACTTATAATAGAATCAATGTCCTCGATAAGGATGATACTGTTTAGAGGGGCAGACGATAGCAAATGAATAAGTCTGTCATCAGAAATAATCCCCGATGCAGCACTGAGAAGACATAAATTGTAGCCGAGTTCACCTGTGTTTAATATGTTATTTACCAGCCAATGCATATATAAAACTGCTTTTACACATCCTGGAGGTCCGTGCAATAAGTAACCTCTTCTGTATGGAACTCCACGAGTCCTATACCATTCTCTGCTCGATATAAAGCCTCGAACGTCTGTGACTATTTTCTCTTTCAATCTTCCTCGAAGAATAACTGTTTCGAGCGACCTGGGGACACGAGGGTAGCCAAATTGTTGCCAACTGGTCATTGGTGTGTAAATAACAGTCATTCCTGCCTACTGAAGAAAAAGAAAAGCATATACTCGAATTTTTAACTCCTCGTCACACGCTTGAGTGAGTATGTCTTTAAATAGCTTGTCGGATCCCCCAAGTTTTGTTAAAGTAACTGTTTCAAATGGATTCCCTGATTGTCTATTTTCCCGGTTTCTTTCGACCTTAATGGGGTGTCCTTTGTACCTTGATTTGCTTTAACATCAATAAACCAAAAGTAGTGAACCCCGTTGAGGGAAGAAATTCAAAACTAGTCCCCAATTTTTGAGCGTCGTGAGAAAAGTGAGTGCTAAGACTGACATGAGGGAAATTGTGTCGTTTGACAATATAATTCTGCACCCAAATATAGCTCGGATCAAGATTTGTAATCTGTGAGTAAGCATGTCATTGAACCTCTAATGTAGTCATGCAGTATCGTCTAAATGCCACGAGGGAATACTGCATGAGCTTTCGAGAAACAGCCAAAGCAGTTCCCACGCCAATTAAACCGAAACCAGCACCGAAATATTGATTGTCCTTCAACGAGTCTATTAATTGTACTACTCCCATTTAAAAGATAATGACGTTTTTTAAATAATCTTAAATAAATTATTATTAATTATTAGTTCTCGATTTTTAGTTCATAAATATTTTTTACATTCTAATCACTAAACAAATAATTTGAGTTTTAAGTTTACACATACTTATGTTGACCGCGTGGCGCCATGTAGTGATATGTGTCTAGTTTGTCAAAAAATATTTTCCTTTCCTCCGATGGCGTCATTGGATCCACCTTACTGACGAGACGCCCAGTGCCTGGCCGGCATCAGAAGGATCCAACAATTCTTTCCCCGGGGACAATTTCGTTACCTGGAGAAAAGTTCTGGAACCCTGGAACGAGTCAGGATCAAGGAGTTAGTTAGTTCGGTTACCCTTGGTCTTTGAAATAATTTTAATTTAAGTGGGTCAACTGCTTGTGGAGAAAACTGCCTACATTTGTAGCGAACAGACCCAACTTATTTCCTTATCAAGCAAATACCAAATAGTTTGCTTGGTAGTGGCTACAGGACGTGCGCCAAGCTACCGTTTCAAAATTTCTTTAATCAGGTGTGGTGATGTTGAACCTAATCCTGGACCCATGTCATTTCAGCGAAAGTTGAAGATATTTCAGTTGAACATCAACGGTCTTTTTAAAAATGTATTGATTTCTTGCGTGGACATTGCCTTTTTTTTAAGCACTCCCGGGAAATCAAAAATTAATTAGATTAATTAAGTTCCCCTTGTGCCACGTCCAGTATCCTCCCACACATCCTCTTCCATGTTTTCCTGTTCCGGGCCATTGCTCGTAGTGAGTCAAGATCTTCACCATTTCGTAGAGTTTTGTTTATTCTGATAAGGTCATCATTTAGTACTGAAGGCAACGTCACTCTAGGCCTGCCACGGAATGATCCCTTCAGTTGTGTGAAATAGTTCTCCATTGCAATGTTTGGTGGAGTCAACATATCCATTCGTAAGATGTGACCAAAAAGTCTCCACCTAGCCTTGAGAATCTCCTCTGATAATGGCCTTAAGCCAAATCTTTTGTACAGTTCTGAATTTGATATCTTTTTCGGGAAATGTATTCTCAAGATGTTTCTTAGTTGATTTCTATGAAACTGATCCAGATTGTCCATTTCCCGTTTCGTAATCCCCCATGTCACACAGTTGTAACTCAGGACTGGAAACATGAATGTTTTATACAATTTTAGCTTTGTATTCGTACTTATGCTCTTCTTAGAACGCCAGATAGTTAAGAATTTTTTATATGCAGTAGTGGAAAGGATTTTTCTGTGGGTAACATCTTCTGAGTCTCCAAGTAGTGAACCAACTTTTTTATGCCTTCTCCATGATTCATCGTAAGTGCGTATAACTCGTACAAGTTTTGTATATTCAGTTTTGTCTTGGTGACAACTAAGAACCATTTAGAAAAGACATTTGGTAAGTTCTTGAGAACGTGATGAAGAATTTCAACATCTTCAGAAACAAAGTCAGGATCGTCTGCATATATTAACTCGATTATTTTGTTGTTCTCAATTAAAGGCCTGAACTCTCTCAGTGCAGCCTCCAGGTGGATTATGAATAGAACTGGTGACAAAGAGTCTCCTTGCGGAATTCCACGTGAAGTATAAAAGAATTCTGAAGTAGTTTTTGTAATTTTGACATCATCCGTTGTTAGGAAGCTTGTGAGTACTTCAAGAAGTTTGCCTCTATGAACCGAGTCAAACGCTCTGGACATGTCTATTCCGAGAACATCTATGCACTTTTTATATTTTTGGCATAGAGCACTTGACCATCTGTGTGTCCAAATGACATCGGCAGTGGATCTGCCTGACCGGAAACCACTTTGTCCTGGTGACAGAAAATACTCCACCTTGTCTTTGATTCTTTCCAATGTACTGATTGACAAGATTTTCCGCAGCGTAGTTAGTAGGATGATTGGTCTTAGGTTGGAAAGGAATTAACCAACCCTTGCCAATGTCTAACGTAGTGTTTTCTTCAAATATTTTGTTGAGTATATTGGTAATGATTGTTACCAACTTCACTGGGGCATACTTTATAAGTTGGGCTGGGATATTCTCTGGTCCTGCCGATCTGTCATTTTTCAATTTTTTAATTGCATCCAGTGTTTCTTGTGTATTTATTGGGATGTCCAAACCATGGTTGACTTGTGCACCAAATTTATAGCCTATTTCGTTGTCCCAGTTGAGCATATGATAGTAATAAGCAGATATAGTAGCTGCTTTGTCCTTTTCATCGATAATTATTCTGCCGAGGATGACATTGATTATTATGACATTGCACTCTTTTTCTTATTAATTGAATAGCTTTGAACATTTTCACTCCATCTTTATATTTTTCAATTTTTTCAATTTGGTTTTCTATTTCTTTAGCCGTTAGGGATTTCTGAGTTTGCTTGATTTTTAATAATGTCCGGTTTCGTTGTTGCCGAAGTTCCTTGGCCTTTTCTGGAGACCTTGAGTTTTTTATCTTTAATCTCAAGGCTTTCTGGTTTTCTGATAGGACGCAAATATCATGATTGTAAAATTTACGGGGTTTTGTAATACTTCCCAACACATCACATGCTGTACCTTTTATCGACTTTGTCCCAAATAATATGAACAGGTTTAGTTTCGTCGATATCATTAAGTTCAAGATTTAGTTGATACGCATATTTCTGTTGAGTTGACTTGTAATAATTGGATATCATATTGCTCCTGCTTTTTATTGGAAGGTGTTTTCATTTGGTTATGGACTTTGTATAGTCCAATGCGAGTAACCACAATTTTATGATCACTATTTGTCTCTAATCCTCCATATGACCTGGAGTCTACGAGGAGATGTTTGTGACCTCGTCTGCATAGTATGTAGTCAATTTGATTATATATTTTTATGTAATTTCCTTGCAAATCCTTCCTAGTTCCAGTCCACGTCGTCTTGTGTCTCGCTGGGTGACGGAATGCCGTATTGCACAAAAACAGATCCAAGGAAGTGCAAAAGTGGATTAATGCCATTCCGGGCGTGTTTCGCCGATTTCTTCCATAAGATCCGATACAAGTTTCTCCAGATCTGGCTTTTCCTGCTTTGGCATTCCAGTCCCCGGCAATTAAGCAAAAATATGAAGAACTGAGGGTCTTGTAAACTCTTATGAGGGCGGAGTAGAATTCGTCTAGTTCTTCTGGATTGGCAAATGCCCTGATTCCAGGGGCGTATATGTTGATGATTGTCACTGTAGAGTTTGGTTTGCTTCCCCACCGGATTTGCAGTACCGCAATCCTGTCTGTAACGACCCACATCCGAGATATACGACTATACAATGTGTGATGAATAGCAAATCCAAGTCCATAGTGACGTTGTTGGAAGGGTAATCAAATGATAATTTCCCACCCGCATGCATGTGTTGTCAGTTATTTTTGTTTCCTGTAAGCAGCATACTAATACCTTATAGTGATCCAAATCACGTGACAGCTGAAGCTTCTTGTATGTTGGATTGAGTCGTCTTACATTCAGGGTACCCACAGAAAAAGGGCAGTTAGATATTAGACGTGAGAAAGACATATGTGCTATAGAGGGACGTCACCACCTCAACCAAAAGAACATTGCCTACATCCAAGAAACTAAACTTACACCGAAATTCAAGACTCCTCACTTCAAGAACTATCCTGTATTACGTTCTGACCGCGCCTTCAGTTCAGTTGGAATGGTTTACTTATTTTTGTACACACTTCTATTCCTTTTGTCGATTCTTAAACTTTTGTTAAATTTCTCATATCTGAAGATCCTCATATTGAAATTTCATCTATCAGGGTCAATATCAACAAGTCCTGTTCCACTATTGTGTATATCCCACCGATTCCTTCGTGTCTTCCTAGTTATACGCCGAACTTACACTTTTTTCTATTGAAAACCATCTTATGTTGTGATTTTAATGCTCAGCGTCCTGCGTGGCTATCCTCCAACAAACCTGATAAACGTGGAGTGCTAATTATGTATGATATGGAGGATTTAGTTATTCTGAATAATCCCGTTCTCATACTCTTTGTGGTATACGTTCAGATCATTCTAATACTTCTCCGGGTATCTCCCTCTGCTCTCAAAGTATCGCTCTCGAAGCTCAATGGGATGTCCTTTATGATCTCCCAACTGACCACAACACGATTTTAATTACCTTCAACCATCAAAGAGGAGGATCACGAATACACATAAACTATAATCGTGGAAAGTGAGATTTCTATAGAAACTAGACTGAACATGTACTCAAAAACTATTCTTTGCTCTTTCCCGCTCTTTTGATGCTCACAAATTATCTAATTGCTGCGGACAAAGAAAATGGTTTATCGCTTCTGAAATTATTAATATTTTCAAAGAACGCGGGAGGATCAAATCGATGAACTCTGGTGAGGGTAGAATCGAATATCTTTATGAAATCAATAAACGTATTGACGACCAAATCCTAAAATACAGGGCCAATGAATGAAATGACTTTATTTCTAAATCCTTATACTGGATCCCGTGTCTTTTAGAGATCTTTCAAGAAGATACATTCCACACAGACACCCCAGTCAAGTGATTTCTTAAGAAAAAAGTATGTTCTGTGACCAGGCCAACTTATTAATGGGTCATTATGCAAGATAAGCCACATTCCTACCCCAAAAGGACTCCAAAAGTTCGACTTGCTGAAGACGAAGTATCCTTGTTCCATCAGTAGTTACATCTCTGGGAGCAGTTTTTGTCAAATTGGACATCTCAAACTAGTACGACAGCGTTAGACATGACCGTCTAATGAAGGCATGCCACAGTCTGCTTCAGAGATATGTAATCTCGTATTCATAGCGAAAGACGGGATACCGCTTTTAAGTTCGAAGAAGAGGTCGTCCCGTCAAGGACAGGCCATCAACTAAGAGACCCGTTTTTAAGACGAGGCAATGTCCGAATCGACGTTACCGAGAATAAACTGTATCTTAAATTGTAGTATAAGGTTTCCTGCAAGTCTTCCATCATGGAGCTGAAGAAAGGTCTCAATCAGCAACGCCTCGCTGGCGTGTATTGAGGAAAGTCGACGTTGACTTACCAACTCCCAAACTCGGATCAAGTTATGGTTTAAATGACGATAAATGCGATTTTTTGATACAGTTACTGTTGCTGAGATATTTAAATCCACACCCAACTGTCTAATGTACCCCCTTTATAAAATTTGGTAATACAAATACACAACTTTTATAAATTAAAGGTATTCACTGTTCATATATAGTACAAAGTGCAGGACGATTCCAAAGGGATAAGGCGATTAACGGAATTGTTAAACGAGCCCTGAAGTCTGCTGGATACCCCTCCACACTTGAACTCGTTGGCTTGGGCAAGGAGACGAAAAACGGCTGACGGAATCACAATTTTCCCATTCAAGGAGGGGAAACCTTTGGTATGGGATGCTACTTGTGTCGACCCCCTTTGCCATCCAACATTGTCGGGAGCGCGGTAGACACACTATATGTCGCGAAAAAAAACGATGATGGTAAAGGAGTAGAAATATGAAGCGTTACGAGACCAATTTACATTCAATTCCATTGTTGTTGAGACAACTGGAGGAATAAATGGGATATCGCTTCGTTTCCTAAAGAAACTTGGACGACTAGCTACACTAAGAATCCACGACGCACGTGAGACCTTGTGGTTTCTCTAGCTGATCTCTGTTGCAATTGAAGAGGCAACGAAACGTCGATAATGTCAGCGGGGACCACGTTGGATGGATTCTTGTGTTAATTACATAATTATGTATTATAGTAATCAATGTTTATCAAAGAAGTAAAACGTGGACTAATCAATATTTTAAATAATATAAATACAGTAAATTAATCCGAACTGCAATAATCCGAATTTTTTGATTAGTTAGCAAAATTTTATAGTTTCCTTACAAAAGGCTTCAATAAACCGAAACTTCATAATCCGAAAGACATTTATTAAAATAATTTATTTTATTTTTATCATACATTCAAATGAATTTACATTTAAATTTAAAATCTAACAGTACCATATGGTTAGAAAGAGGAGAGAATTTTCTATTGCATGGAAAAGTAATATTTGTGAAATAAAAAATACATCAAAAATGACTCTCAGAGAATTATCCCATATTTGTGAAATAAAAATGAACATTTATTTGGTAATTTCTACACCTTCAGAAATTCTTAAAAAAATGGAAAATTGTGAAACTACGATTAACAAATAAAGACAGCCAAGTGGTAAACATCATCATCTTGATAATTCACTTGTTGAATGGATGAAATTAATGGTTTTATTTCGTAAGATATCATCATTTCACAAACTAGACTATTTGGTGAAAAGCTCGGAATCAAGGCTATACAGATTTAAAGAAAAACTTAATCTTAAACTAAAAGTTCTTCATGGAGAAACAAAACTTACACAAGATGAGATTAATTTGATTAGACAAAATATGATTTGTTAAAAATAGTTGACCCCGACGTATTGCTAAACGAAATTATTGATGCTAAAATGGAGAGATTATAATATATATGGAAACATAAATATTAACTACAATGAAATTAATATATTTATTCCCTTCACAATCCGAAAGGCTTCCAATTTTTTTAGTTCGATTAATGAAGGGTTACTGTATATTGTGACGAAAATACCTATAATTGTAGTCCACAATCCCAAGGTATGTTCCTTAATGAGTAATTATTTAGGTAGTGGTAATGGAAGAGAAACAAGCTGCCTCTCCTGACTTGGATCATAATGAATAAAATCAAATTGTTATCAGAACTCATAAACACCGAACATTGTATTTTAGAGCATAAAATACTTTTATAATATTCAATATCAGTTGATTCCCTATAAATCAACTCTTAATGTATATCAGGAATTATTATTAATTCCCATCGATAACTTTAATATTACAAATTAACTATTTATTAAATGTCGGTTAATATTTCACAAACCAAAGTCCTCGTTAAATCACATAGATTTGTAATATCAACCATTTATTGTTTGGGCTTTATATAGTAATACACAGTAATTACTGATGACGGCTCAATATTTAGCACTGTGACTTCAATATATTTAAAATAGAATACAAAAGATCTAACATTAAAATAATTTTTTTAAATAATAATAATAATTTTTTAACAATTAAACAAATGTCATTTGATATAAATTGTAAACAAACTGTGTATTTATAGTATTACTTACATAACATATTCACGTAATTACTACTAATGTTATGTAATCTCCATAATATTCGAGAAATTACAGAAAAGACTACTGACTCTGTGGAAAAGCGAATTTTTATATATTTGAATGTATATAAAATATTAATTCGATTATTATTAATTTACTTTTTTTTGTTTTTAATAAATTTGGATATTATTACTTAAATCTGAATCAGTGGATCATTAAGTCTGCCATTAGAGGACTGGAGTGTCATACGCTTTTGATTGGACGTTTAATAGCTGCCGGCCTCCTACGTGTTAATGTTGAGGTAACTAAGGACTGACTTTATTCTATTAACTAAGTTTATTGATATTTATAAAAGTTTCAAATCCTAAAGTAAGAAACCAAAATCGTTTGCTTACCTTATTTACAAGTTGATTGGTGGACTATCTGAACTTCATGAACAAACCCGCATGGTGCAATGTGGCTACTTGATGAATATTTCTATTTCTTTTTTAAAGGCGTCATTGGATCCACACTGGTTTCAACCTCAGCTTCTCTGATAATGTCCTCTGTATCACTGTGCTCGGATGATGGCTCTACTGGAACACATAAGGATCACTACTGGAAACTTAACCCAATCACTATTAGTCGAACTCACTGCCCACTGTACTTTCCTTGAAAACAATTTTTATTTGATTAAATCATTTTTTAATTTTTAATCCATTAAAGGTCAATTTTCAGGACAAGTCATCCATTGTGACCTGCAGGCATTTAGCACGTTACTGGAGGTACTCCTTTTGATCACTAGTTTTTTGTTTTGGAAGAGCCATCTTGTCACTCTAGGCTCTCCCTTCCTTTTAGTGGGGGTTTTTCAATCTAAACTGAAACTGTGGTGGTAGTGGTCAAAACCTCTTCAACTCTCTTTCAGATTAATGGTCATGTCCTCATCATTCTGAGTCGTCAACTTCAACAAGATGCATAAACGGTTTCCTCTTCCTAAGTTTTAACTTGAATAAAATAAATTAAAATTTTATTGTGAATATATTAGTTATTATTTTATGCTAAAATGATGGACAAATCTTCTGAAAGAGTACATTTAATTGAATTTAGTCGTAATTAGAAAGTAAAAAATTTTGGCACCCTTTACGAAAAATATCCCATTAAAGTGCATAAGATAATGTCATTGATTTCAATTATTTAGTTTTATGTTGTCCTAAAAAAGACGTTGGAGAACATGTTGGTGGAGTAAAAGTTTGGGATGCACACTATCAAGGAAGATTTGGTTACAGACCAATCACCTGGTGGAATTGGCAGTTCAGTTTAATGACGTTCCAGTTAACCTGGGTTAGGTTAAAACAGATGGGATTCAGGTCAACGACTCCTCTTCTAAGAAGAGAAAAATTTATAAGCGAGTAGTAATTTTTGATTTAATTGTGTTTTCCGTAAAAATAAAACTCTTTAAAATTATTGAATCTTTAATAAAAGGTTGACAATCGCTCAATAACTCAAAGTATTTTTAATCATTCATTATATTAAATATATAATGAATAATTTATGGAAGTATGAAACCAAAATAGAATTTTTGGTTTGAATTATAACAAATATATGGCGGAAAACAAATCAAGAATATAAAAAATGCATCATATCGACAGTGAAACATGCAGTAGGCAGCATAATGTATAGAGCCTGAGTAAAAAATATCTCTGTAGTTATTTCTTGAAAATGTATCAAGATGTCCCAAAAATTATGTTGATAAGTTATGCACAAAGAAAAGACTTAAAAAATTAAGTTTTAGACGTTGTTCAATGATTATTTATAAACCCTCAAAAGAGGACAAAAAATAGATATTCATTGATATCCCTACACACGGAAATCTTTAGTAAAAGGCGAAAGATTTATACGTTATGTGTAGAAAACAGAACAAAATTCAGATACAGGACAAACTTCCAAGTTATGAAACGAGCTGAATTTATGTTGCATTATGAATTGATCTATTATTACTGGATGCTTTAAGATAGAGATATTAAAAATAAAACTTATTTTTAATAAATAAAATTTTGTTACCCTTATTAAATAATTATTATAAATACTTTATCAATAGAATTCAATAATAATATTAGATTTTTTTGTTCTTTTGTAGTAAACTATTATCATCTAGGCAGTAGGTCTATTGGATTGCCAATATTGGATTGCCACCCACTGCGTGTCGCTTTCCTGTAAGTTCGGTTTTATTCGGACTGTCCTTCGGCATATTTTTCTGTTGGACTTCTGGCTGAACGTCTGATGACATCGGATCCTATGGTCGTGGTTTCAAATCCTAAAGATGGAGTTTTCAGCTTAGGTCAATTCTTGTCACAGATCATACCTGTGAGACGACGACTCCTTTTGGCAAGACACAGTAGTTGAAAGGGATATTCCTACTTTTCCCTAACCACATCTTCTGATGAAGATTATACATATTGAAAACTATTCCGCTGAAGAATGAATTGATGTCCACGACGGCAGGACTAGGACGTGGGACAAAAATGGAAGAAGGCGGACCTACATCTCTACCTCTTTTCGGAAGCGGAAAGCCTGTAATTAAGTATTGGAAGATGAATTTGGTCGGCACAAACAGATGTTCTCCCTTTGGTTCCTTCCTTGGATTAATAATAATTAGTAGTAAAACTAATAAATGACTGAAATATGTAAATTTTAACTATTCTAGGCGTAATCTGAATTGGTTCTTGCTTGTGCTTTTTGTTAGTGAATTTGAGTATTTGTAAAGTTGGTGGTTATGTTTGAGTGATTGTTGGAGATACGTATTTCGAAGTGATCATGAGATGGCAGAATCTTTTTTATGTTAGTTAGTTACTTATATATTGCGGGCTTCACTAACTTGGAGACAGAAAATACCGGTCTCTCCCATAGATAGTTCAGTTCCTGGAATTGTAGACGAACAGAGTACTAATTCAGAAAATTAAAATTGTGGTTAGCTGTCAACCCGGAGAGGTTGTAAAATGAGCATATGACATCTTTTTCATTATTCAGTATTAGAATGAGACTAATTCGTGAATAAGGACCACAGGGGTATGTCACCTTTAAAAAACAAAAATTTAACAGCATCTTCTGAATGATTGTGTTATCCACTTTGGTCCTCAAGACTAAACCCTCGATCCGTTCTACTACCACGCTCCTTACTAAGTTAATCAGCGTTTCCTCTTCTTCTAGTGCTTCTTCACTTCTTGTATTGTCATCCTCCCCGTCTTCTAGAAAATTGGTTATTGTCTCTTTCTTAGGAAAAAAATACAATCCTCCACATCAGTTCTTCAATGATAAAGATAAATGTCTCTTCATATCGAGTTTTCGTAGACACAGAAATGCTTGATAAGGCTTTTTCTTCATTTTGGCACCTTCAACATAATCTCCTCTACATCCAAAACACACCCTCAAATAACGCAAATGATCAACATTGCTGATCCCACTCACTCACCTGTTGGAAAAACTTTCTAAAGTGTGAAATTCTCATGGCTTTCGATTTTTTTATCGAGAGACTAAGCCACGGGATTTACACCACCAGAGAATTTCTTCCAAAAAATTTTAGTTAGCTAATCTGATCTTTGGGAGCGAATACTATGCGCCCGCTCAAAAACCGCCATCATCCAATCAGACTTCCCAGAGGTCGTTGAACAGGTTGACAGAAAAATAATTATGGTTCTTTTTAGTAACCAAATTGAAATTTTCTCACGTGAAACATTCCCACAACTCATGAACCTCTCTATTTTGCGAAACATTAATAATAATAACACCAGAGACCACGGTTACACAAGCTAACTAATCACGTGATCCCAGCACGCTCCAGCAGAGACCTCATCTTGGCCCGATGCTCCTCCCTCGACCCCACACAAGCACGTATCGATCGAGTGACTGGACATTCGCAGTCACGACGGCGTGTTCCATGGTCCATTCGTATCAAAGTTTCAAGAGGCATTGGGGGCTGGAACTCTCAAGAAATCGAGCGTTCCGTGATTTTAGAGGCTCTTTTCCGGCTAGCCTCGATCTTCAAGACATTCGTCCAAAAATGAATGGGCCCATATACCACATGCATAAGAGAAGCATGGTTCAATGAAGGCATTTCAGAACATTAGTTTTCTTTTCGCATTTCGTAATTACGTTTTCAACATGGGGAGAGAATGACATAAGTCACCCCAAGGATCCTTTGGGATTTTCTGAAAGGAATAGCTTCGTTGTTTGCTTTCAGTTCGACCGTCCGTCTTCCCAGTCTCTTGTCTGAATTAATCGTAAGTTTAATTACCTTAAAAACCTAGAAATAATTTTTTTTATTAATTTTATATTTATTAACATCTAAGTATTTTATTAAGGCTTAATTTTTCAATCTGACCGGATTTTTTACATTTAGATCTCTACATGTTTTTGACAAATATGTAGTCCACCATCGAAAGCGTTTGTGTACTATGCGTGTGTATATCTCTTTGATGTATTTAACATTTTTCTCATCACGAGGAATTTGTAAGCTTAAAATTACTGATCTTTTCATATTTGAAAAAAGTTTACCAGGAAAATTCAATATTGATTGGAACTAATTTATACAACCTGTTTCACATATAAGCGAGGTTGTTGAGCAAGATTATCTAACATAAAAAGCCCTTTCAAGTCAACAATATTTTCTCGCAAATTGGTAAAATGGCTGTCTCCTTTCCTTCATGGCAAGTGAAAATTTAGTCATACTTTGAAAAAATATTATTTAAAATAAAATTAAATGTTAAGAAACACTAAAATCCATAAATCTGCATATATTATTTGAAAATTATAGTAATTAACGAAAAAGGTCATTCAACTCCCTCAATATAGAACTGAGAGATCTCTTGAATTCGGAATCCACGATCGTGTCAATCTTAGAAGATAAACGACCAGTTATGGCTCTCCCATTTTCCTTCAACTCCAGAACCTCCTCTCTAGATTGGTAGGTTCCCAAAAATATTGATTATTTTGTAAGTAAAATAACTCTTGCTGAAATAGACAAGCAGCAATGAAGAGATTGAGTTGGGGTCCGATGTTTTGGGGGATCAAGGACTGTTGTAGCTGCTCAAAACAGTGATTACTCAAAGGGGAGTGCTCATTCAGATTAGATTGAACCGTTTGGCTGTCTTCAGGTTCTTTGATTTTGGTATTTGATTTTTTTTCAAGAATATCGAGATTCACTTTAAGGGATTCGAAGGTTGTGATGACCCGTTCGTTTATAATGGGAGCCAAGACCTAAGGTTATCGACAAAACCATACAATTTCATTTTTTTCATTTTCATTAATATTCTGCAGCCTAAATCTCCTATTACTATCCATGTTGAAGCAGTCTCTCAGATGATGGTGAGACTTGATGTGCAACTTCAGCGTACTTCCCTGACTGGTACGATGCCCACATTCTCCACAAAAGTAAGGTCTCTCTCCTAAAGTTAATTAATATTTCAAATTTCGTAGTAAATTGCATTAAAAGCCCAAATGGAGTGATCCACCAAGAGATCGAGTCATACCTGTGTGAATTCTCATGTGGACGTAGAGATTGCTGTAATGGGAAGACTTGTATTTGCACAACACGCAGATAAAAGATTTCTTTTGCTTTTTCATAACTCCATTTACCTTCGACTATCAACCAAGATTACCTTCCCCTCTTTAAACTGGAGACCGAACCATCCATAAAATGTATATTATTTTACATGTATAACGATATAATATACTTTATACACGAATTACGTCACACTTCAATTTAATTCTAATAAATTAATTATCTACCTTATTCTTACGGGGTATGGGAGAATTTAGTACTTAGGGGGTAAGAATATTTTTGTTTTTGACTATCGATCCCCGCCAAAGTGATTGATGTAACGTTGGATCTTATGGTGACCACGGAGATCAACTGAAGGAGTCAATGGGTTTGACCATGGGTTCTGAGTGTAGCCAGACGGGAGGCTCATAGACGCTTCTCTCGAGAAAGTCAGTGACTTTATGCGTATACTTCCAGTCGTCTCGATATCAATGAGAATATTTATAAATAAAAACAGTTGTGGAGGAGTAATATAGCCACGTGACTATGACGGTAAATTATGTTATCTGATAAACGTGAGGGAGTAACACAGTCACGTGACTATGACGGTGATGAAATAAATATTTTAAAATTAATTAAAATTGATTTCACAACCAATGTGAAAATAATAATTGTCTAAGTTTATAAAGTTTGCTTAATAATAGCCTTTTCACGAGAGCCATAGTATTTATAGCTCCGCATAGGCAGGACACTTTATTTAAGTAAAGAACAGTTAATTTTAACTAATCGTAGAACCAAGGAATGATCTTCACTTCTTTTTTTCTTTTTCTTGTGTGTAGGTCATTTCTAGACAATCCAGTTCCGCAGTGAATGTCCACTGATGACGGCGTCACTCGTCAAGCCCTTTTAGCATCGTACATGCGTGGAACCTTCCACCAGGTGAACAGCAGCGAAAATCGAGCCCATGACCTAAGCCACTTTGCTGGACACCTAACCACTATGCCACCCGGCTTAATTTATAGTTTGCTTACGTCATCGAATAATGAAGTTTATTAATAAAATTACTTGTGAATTATGTACAGATTACTTAAATCACTCAAAAGTGGTCCCCGCCAACATGATCGACGTTGCGTTGCTTCCACGATTGAAACGGAGATCAACTGGAAAAGTCACTGAGTCTTAATGCATCGTGACTTTTTAGTGTAAGGTGATGCTAATTAATCCAGGGCATATCCAAGACACTGAAGGTGTTATTGACTTCTTGTTTTTTCTTTTTGTTTGCGTGTGAGTTCCAGAAGACAATACGGTGCCGCAGTGTTGAAACTCGTCAACCCAAAGCATCGTAGATGCGTTTAACTTTAACCTCAGCGAGATTCGAACAGGGTACCTCATGATTTTAGTCCACAGCTCGTTACACTGAGCCATATTACATGTTTACAAAAAATTTTTGAAACATCTTGGATTTTTAAATTTCCCAATAAGGGGTCGAGGGAAATCAGCATACTTGAGGGGTTACTGTCCACATTTTTAATATAAATTGGAAAAAATTAACACTTTTCCACCAATCTCTGTTTAGCTTAGTCTCGACTGAGAATCCATAACGAAGGAGATTTTTGGTCATCTGAGTTCTTCGAGAAGAGGAAATTTATTTAACGTTGAATGTCGCAAGTACGATTTCTCCAGGGTGTGTTTTGGATATTCGTGCATTTGAGGGACATCAGCACTTCAGCCGTTCCTGTTAAGATAATGTGGAATCATACTTCCTCTGCTCAGGGGATTTTAGAGGGAAGTCACAACAACTTTGCCATGAATGATAAAAATGATCTAAAACATGTTAAAATGGAATTGGAAAACGCAGATAATCTAGACAGATTCCAAAAAATCGCAATCTCGAGAAGAGCGTGGAAGAGTTTAATTGATAGATTCTAAATGATGCCTTAATCTCTACCAAGGCCGCATTTTTTGCAATTATAACTGCAAAACTCTGATGGATTTTTTGGATAAATTCATAGAGACACTGATGTGGAATGCTCAACTTACACGGAGAAGTGCAAACAGATAAATCTGTCGACATTAACTCCTTTCTTGCAGACTATAAAGAAATTTTAAATGCATATAATGAAAAAACGAATTTTACTATTAATTGACCACTCTCCTCCACATTGTTTCCCCCGAGGAACTTGGAGTATATAAAAATTAAAAATAGTACGGGTTTGCTTCAACCCTGGATATTGGCATTATAAAATCTTTGAGTAATTTTATCAGACGCAAGTTACTTTATTTGACAGACTTATTAGAAACTCATATTTGGTCTACAAGAAAGTAACCTTAAAGGAGTCTTTGTAATAATGGTTTGTGAAGACTATCGACAAGACAATTAGGAATTGTAATAACACGAAAATCAGGAATTGATGTTAATAAAACGGCAATCGGGGGAACATTCTCGATCTTTTGAAAGTTGAAGATTTATAGAATATTGTACTCTGAAACAATTATTGAAAATAGTTAATAAGAATCGGAAAACATAAGACTGTATACTATTTTAGTTAAATTAACTGCAATAGAGGGAACTTTTGTATAATGCTGAGAATGAAGTTTTTATAATTTCGTAAATAAGAAAGTACATACCAAGTCGTAATAAGAAAGTACAAACCAATTGAAGAAAAGAAATAACAGTTGGGAACTAAATTTTAATTTAATGAAAATTAATATGTTTTTTGTTCATTTAAGGCATTTTTCCAAAAAAATCTTTGTTCATTGTTCTTCAAAATTATTGATCTATTTTTTCAATTGGCAACAGAATTCTAAGGAACCAATAACGGCCTATTATTATTGAAGAAAAGAGAAAGACAGCAGAGAATAAGAACAATTGGTGTTGCCTCTCACGATAGCAATAGAGATCAACTTGAAGATTAAGAAGACAGCAGAGAGTATTCTTAATGAGATGAAGTGGGAGTTGTCGAACGATGAGAAAGGCTGAGTTATCCCTACCAACATAAATATGGGTTGGACACACTAGGAGATATGGAAATGATCGACGAAGGAGGTGCTGTTTGTAAAAATAAACTTTAGTTTTTTGTAGAAATTAACTTTTAGATTAGTTTAATTATAAATTAAATTAAATTTATAGCGCCAAAAAATTTTTGTTCGATGTCGCAGGTGTAATTTAATTATATTCTAGCCAAAAGTGGAAGACTTCGAAAAACTAAGACTAATAAAAAAGGGGGCGTTTGGTTCTGTCTATCTCGTCAAACGAAAGAACCGTTCCAACAGACTCTTCGCCATGAAAGTTATCGACAAACAATTTATGCGAAACAAAAACATGTCTGGCCAGGTCACATGCGAACGGAATGCACTTGCAATCAGTAAATGTCCCTTTGTCGTCTTTCTCTATTACTCCCTACACGATGACAACAACGTCTTCCTGGTATAATTCACAGTTTAGTTTTGATCATGGAATATCTTCTTGGTGGAGACCTTCGCTCACTTCTTGACACGTGCGTTGTGTTTGACCAGAAAATGACTGTCAGTTACGTTGCAGAGATCTTTCTTGCCTTGGAGTACCTCCACCGCCACGGAATCATTCACAGGTTCTTAGTTGGTCTCCTATAGCAGGGATCTGAAGCCAGAAAATATTCTGATCGCTTCCAACGGTCACCTAAAACTTACGGATTTCGGACTCTCAAAAGTTCAGCTTGGAAGAGGGGAGATTATTCTTCTAATTATCAGAAATCGTAGAGTCTGACCTCTTTATGACCCAACTACTGGAAGTGAAGGTCGCAGAGGGATTATCGACCGCACTCCCGGTCAAATCATTTCCCTCACCTCCAGTCTAGAGCCGGTAGTCGTTAATTCCTAGTTAGAAGACTGTAACTGGGAGAAATGAACCTCGTCTTTCGGCATTTGCGAGTTCCCCGTACTCCAAGAAATGTTCGATTATCGTTGAGTCACCAACCTCAAATCAGGTTTTGGGGACCTGACTACTTAGCACCAGAATGCTGACGAATGGAAGTCATGGTTCTCGATGTTGAATTATAGAGTAGGGCCTGAAGTGATTGGTGTCCCTTGGTGTATGCACGTTTAGTTTCTGACTCTCTTTCGGTGGGGATTCTGTTGCCAGTGTGTTTCAGCACGTGCTTAAGAATGGTTGTGGAAGGTCTTAATTTGGCAGAAAGAATTGAGATCGAGGAAGGATTGATTTCTGAGATGGCTGAGGACTTTATAGATGGGGCTGCTGTGTTATAATGTTGAGGAGAGGGAACGGATTGCTTTGAGTAGTAATTAATGTAACGTAGATCTGAGGAAAACATGTATTTTTGAGGGGAATAGAATGGGGATAGTGTTGATAGTATTGACTCCCCATATATTCCAAGAGAGAGGATGGGATTGTTTCTCATGACTGTTTCGTAAGGGTACCCCCTTTGCTTGGATTTTTGAAGAAATGATTTTTTTATTTTTATTTAATTTTTATTTCTTTTTATCAATATTTGACGGTATTTTGGAAAGTGGTGATGTGCATTATAGAATTGTCCCACTTGACTCAAATGAGTTATTCATGCGATCATTGTTCATCAATTTCATTGAATTTAGTTTTGGAATTATTGTGTATTTATGTTTTATATCAGTCCTATTCAAAGGTCGGATCTTTATTTAAGGTCTTTTATAGCTCTTGGAGAACTCGTCTGGAAGAAAAAATCATGGAAAATTGAGACGCAGATACTGACGGGTTTTTCAGGTATATAACGAAGAATTTTTCGAAAAGCCTAACACTAAAACATAATCCAGCGTTTAATTAAATACAGTCGACCCTCGCAATTGGCCATTTTGGTTCCTTTAAAATTTTGTGGCCAATTTGAAAAATGGTCAATAATTTCTAAGAACTGATAAACAAATACTTTAAAAATGCCTTAAATGAACAAAAATAACGTATTTATGTTTTATTAAAATAAAATGTAATTCTTATCTGTTTTTTCTTTTTCGATAAATATTAAAGAAATTAGAAACTTCATGTTCATTCTCTACATTGGCTAAGAGTCCCTCTCTATTTCAGTTAATCTAACTGCAATGTCTATTTTGCCTTTTTCGATTGTGTTCACTATTTTTTGTGAGGTGGTGACGTGCCTCGTTTCTTCTCTGTGCAACGGTTAAGAAAAATGTCTGAAAAACACTCATCATACAATCGAGAACTCAGGCTAATGACGTTCAACGTACGTGGAATATCGAAAGATTGGACAAGGAAAGTACTTTGTGACGATCTCGAGAAATACAAAATATCTATTGGCTGCCTACAAGAGACGAAAATCGAAAATGGACGCGATGAGACATGGAACAATTACCGACTGATTCTCTTCCCAACTGAATGCAAGCACTACGGCATGGGATTTGCCCTACACGTGGATTACCTCAAAAAATTACATCGCTATTGGAGAGTCAACGACCGAATATGTGTCCTACAAGTCAAACTAAATGAACTATGCCCGTCCAAGAGTCTACTAACCGTCATAAATGTCTATGCACCACACTGTGGACGAGTAATCAAGAACCCCGTGAACTCGAGGAATTCTACTCAGAACTATCAAGCACATACTCTAACAATGCTTCCTCGTCTCTTGTCTTTGTTGCGGGAGATATGAATGCAAAGGCCGGAATGCGAATGGGGCCCGAAGAATCCTCTATTGGAAGACACGGGCGCGGAAGGAGAAATGCATCTGGAGCCTCTCTGGTAAACTTCTGCGAGGCAAATAGCCTTTTCCTGTGCAACACGGCCTTTACGCACTCAGCTTGCCACAAGACGACGTGGCACGGACAAAGAAAAAACTCTGTCGGAGAGACCGTGAATATATATAATCAAATCGACTACATTATCTGCCGAAAGTCTGATAAACACCTGATAAATGATGCACGTTCCTACCAGGGAACAACAACCGACAGCGACCACAGGATCGTCATTGCAAAACTTTGTGTAAAAAAGCACCTGACTGGGAAAAAATACATTGAAAACGCGAAGAAGGCGAGACAAAGACCCAATATATACTTTCAGACAGAAAAATTGTGGTTAGAGCCAACTTGTAGAGCTAAATATCACGAACAAATCGAGACTCTTATGGTGAAAACCGCACCGGAATCATCAGTACGAACTCTGTGGGATCAAACAAAACAGGCAATCTCCAAGTCGGCCAAAATATGCCTTGGAGTCCGAAATCATCACGCCCTAAAATTGGATCACCACCCGAACGTGCCAAATATGGCAAAGCATTGCAGAGAGCTACGACTAAAAGCGGCAAACACGTCAGACGAGAGTAAAAAAAAGAGCTTAATATCCAACAAAGGGAACTAAAGTGGAAAATCAAAAAGATGAACAGAAAACATTCACGGGAAATTATTACATCCCTATTAAAAGATGTGGAATGCTAAAAGACAATTCAAGGATGTATGCGGCTTTGCGGCTGCTGCGGACAAAGAAAGGACAAAACATCCTTCACATCAAAGACAAAGATGGAAAATTCGTGGGTAACCCGAAAGAAAAAGCAGAATTGATTGCACGACACTTCGAAACACTGTTGAATAAAGAAAATAATGACTTTCCCCCTTTCCAAGGAAAGCAAAGGCGCTAAAAATCCCAATCACAGTGGAAGAGGTGGAATTAGCGATAAATAAACTGAAGAACAACAAGAGTGCTGGGCCGGACAACATAAGCCCTGAGCTCCTAAAATATGGGCCAAAAAAACTTAGCGACACAATTGCAAAAACCCTAAATGCCGTCTTTGAAACTAATACCGATCTAGGACTTGGAAATGGATTATTAATACCCATACAAAAACCGAACAAATCAAAAGGACCAGTAGAAAATCTCCGCCCGATAATACTTCTGAATTCGATACGCAAGGTGCTGGCAAACATTGCACTAAGCCGGATAAAGGGTATGGCGAATCTATACCTACCAGCAAGTCAAAGTGGGTTCCGAGAAGGGAGGTCTACGGCAGACATTGTATGGAGCCACAGATGGCGCTGCGCAACGCACCAAAGATTCAAGAGCGCAACAACCGTGTTGGGAATAGATCTCTCCAGAGCTTTCGACTCAATAAACAGACAGAAACTGATGAATGTGCTTGAGCAAATATTGGATGAATCGTCGGTTAGGATAATCAGACTACTACTTGCGAACACAAGACTATCTGTGAGGACAGAAGGAGCAACTTCCCGCAGTTTCAAAACAACGATTGGGACACCCCAGGGTGATTCCCTCTCCCCTTTACTATTCACCATATACCTTGAATCTGCACTCCGCGACCTCCGTAAATGCTATATAGGAGACATAGAAGAGACATCTTATGCGGATGATGTGGATTTTGTATCACGGGATGTGACCGCACTCCAACACCTGCTAGAAAATGCACCTGCGGAGCTTGAGAAATGGTTTCTCAGCGTAAATGTTAACAAAACTGAAATTACGGAAATCAAAAGAGAAGACGATATTACTCAAGAAAGATGGAGACGTACTAATAAGCTCGGCTCTCTACTAGGAGACGCTGAAGATGTACTGGAGGAAAACACTGGCAAATGCGGCAATGGCTAAACTGAAGAAAGGATGGCTAAGGGCCAAAGGACTTGGAATTGACATCAGATGCAGGCTTTACAACGCGTTTGTGAAACCGATCCTACTGTATAACGCTGGGACATGGGGAAGTTCCTTCAACGAACTATTGAAACTGGATTCGTTCCATAGAAGGCAACTAAGAAGCTTACTCGGAATGGAGTGGCCACGTAGAATATCAACCACTGGTATCTACAACAAAGTGTATGTGTTCTTACATCAGCAAGGATGTGATAGATGCCCGGTGGAGGCTATTTGGGCATGTACTAAGAATGAACCCGGACGCACCGCTAACAAAGCGATGGAAGATTACTTTGACAGATGCGAAAAACCTTCCGCGGACGACCTAGATCGACACTTCCGACAGCCCTAAACAAAGACTTAAATCGTGTGAGAAAAAATTTAAAGACGGAGACGACCTGGACGAATTGAGATCACTCGCATTCGACAGAGGAAGATGGAAAAGACTAACTATAAATATTGTTTCTTTGAGTGTTGCACATGCGGGGCTATAATCATTATGGCTTTCGTGAAAGTGCTTTAATAATAAATATTTGCTGAATCTTCTAAAGGATTTTCATTAAATATTTCATGCTATGATTAAAAATTCGATTAAAACAAGCGAATTCGGGAGGTTTAACTGTATTTTAGTACACGAAAAGTTGAAGAATTGGATTACTTAATTGAAGTTGGAACTATCTCCCAGACAAGTAGATATGGAAAAGTTACACAAATACGAGCTCCTCGAAGGAAACTCTTTATCCTGTATGACTTATCCCTTGGTTATGATGTGGGAAGGAATTGTCTCAAAATGCTTCAAGAATATTGTGGATAAATTATCCACACAAGAAATAGTGAATCAAGTCAAACGTACTTAAAGAAGCCCTCAAGAGTATGAGTATCGAATATGTGACTAAGATGCGATAGGATGAATTCTACTTCTTCACATATTTAAACTGGCATGCATTTGTTATGAAGGCACTACACGTGGATAGAAGGATGACTGAATTGTTTGAGAATAGAGGGAACAAAGATCAGTTTTTTATTGTCGCATAGCACGAGAACCCGGGCCAATATTTGTGTTGTGCTGATAAGTCAAACTTATCTCTACAAATCGTTACCGGAGCCATAATAAACCTTCCCTAACCCATTCTCTATTTTTCTATTAACGAGAGTATCTTGTCTTTCTCCGTGGTTAGGTACCACGCCTCACAACCATATAGCAAGCTGGACAGGATTATCCTCAAGAATATAAATAAGCACGTTTTTTTCCGACACATAATTTTCGAATACATAAGAGTGCCTGTAGCGCTCCTTTTCTTCTTAGTTTAACGTCCTTAAGAAATGAGCCTTCATGGACAATCGTAACTACCAGGCTTGGACATAAGTAAATATTCTCTGTGGGTTGACTTGTATGTCCATTTTTATGATATTATTCGCATAAATAAGTAGCTTTGAGTTCCTTTCCGGTTGTATTGGAAAATCCGACATAAAGATATTGAAAAGGATCGGACTCAAAACAGAGCCCTTTGGTACGTATTTGTAAATGAGATTCCTTCTAAGATGAAGGGATAACTCTCACTGCTGAGACGGCAAGAGAGCAGGTGAAGCTCTTTGCAGTCCACAACGGGTCCACAGCGGCACGGATCAGGGTGGCACATGTCGAATCCGAGACAAATAGATATGTCAATTCATAGGGCATCCTGTTCCAGAAGCGAAGTTGATGTGGTCTTTTTGAATTTATGATTAATTTTGACAAAAAGTGATTAACGTGGCTACTGGTTTGATGTGTGAATTGCCTTAATAAAATTCAAATGTAAGTTACGGGTGTTCTCAGTTTGTTACCCCCCAAGTGTCATCTTTTGCCAACATAATATTGGTGAGGTTACTACTGAAAAGGAGATTTTGTATGGTGATGTCGCTGCTGCTCTTCGTGTTCTTAAGAAAACTGACAACAAATGGACAACTAAGCCCACATTCATATTTAAGGTGATTGGATTACAGAGAACAAGACATTATGGATTGCTTCAAGTAGACTTCCAATGATAGAGGGTATTAGACGGACATCCATATTTAATCCAGGCCTCATTGGTGCACGGGGAAAATTATTAATCTACAAAAATATTTAATAGCTAGAGGCAATTAGGGAATTCCCTTTGGCAAGAAATGGTATTCAAATAAATAGCCAGGTGGTTAATTAGTCACAAGTTGTGATGGTGGCGTATCTCTCTTTCATAATTTCGTGCGAACTGCCCTCTTGAGAAGAACATCAAGTACCTCTTAAAAATTTCGATTCCGGCAATCCCAAAGGTTTGTAGTATCATACTCTCCTGAAAGGATCGGATGTTATTTTTCACAAGAGAAAAATCATCACAATCAGAGTCGCGAGAAAGGCCGAGAGTAAAAGGAAGCAACTATACAGCCTCATCCATCTAGAAAGTTAGTGGAGAAATGGTTTCATTTGTACGAGACAGTTTTCGGGATCTTTACTAAGATAGTTGAGAATAATAACGTTATGAAAATTAACTCTGTCCAAAGGTGTGAGTGTGCTAGTTTTCATTTATCTAAGTTATTCCATTGTCGAGACCAGGGGTTCTCAAACTTTTTCATCCATCACACTTATTAGCAAAATTTACAAAAATTTTGTTGGTTGCAGCATAAGCCCATAACGGGTATTCATGTAGCCACGATGTTCCACGTGTTCATATGTTCTTTTTTCTTCACCGATATGAGTCTAGCCTGGATGACAGTGTCATAAATGGCAGACAAAAATCTGATACTTATCGACTGGACCTCGCTGTTGTACACTCCGACTGAAAGTACCACTGATCTACGATGTTTCCTGGCCTAACGAACGACACCATAATCAGTGATCCCTCAACTCACATGGAACTAAAAAAATAAATTAAGACCATTCCTTGGACTCCTTCAGCGATTAGTCAGGAAAACACGGCCAGTAGGTGATCCCGTCCACTCCAAACAACCACCTCATCTTCGCTCGATTTTCTTCACAGGATCCAACAAAAATAGTTTCAACAATAAATTTATTAATAAATTCAGTCACTACAAATTCCTAGTAAAACAGAGTCAGCCTCATTAGCAGAAACCCAATGCTTGGCACCAAAATTTGCAACTTTTTCATGACTCGTCAGCAACAAATACACGCGGGTGTTTTTTTCCAGTAGACTTGACATCCCCTTTTTATATTTTACAATAGCATTAAATTTCCCCCATAATCCGCGTGGACGTGAGTACTCGTTACTGCCACTATCCTTCCAATAACAATTTTTCCCTCTGGATCTCCAAGTCGAATAAATGGGGACCTTTAATCTCATATTTTTTATCCATACTTTTTTAAATGATCAATAAAGGACTCATCAAGTTCTTCTGATTTAAAATCTGCTTTAAAATATAAAATCTACTTTCAGTAGAATATTTTAATGCATTGAAACGATCATAAAATCTCGTCTTACTTCTCAAGCCATTTAAAATTGAAGGGATCAACCTCATCACAATAAGTTTCAAATAATAATTTTTAATAAAAATATTATACAATTCGTTTATTTTAAAGTTAATTTATATTTCACTTTAAATTACCTGGGATAATTATAGGGATTATTGTTGTACATTTATCCCCGTCGACTCACTTTCTTTGGGTCTAAACAAACAAAAGGAGAATTATTTCTACCCTGGGTGATCAAATTCTGATTCCACGAACCATCCCAAAGATTGATTGAGCCCTACCACGTGAAATTCGTGTCCATAAATTGTGGTCACCACATGGATTTACATTCGTATACTTACAGGATTCGACAATCGTACTCTCCACTATGCCCATCATGCTTTCATGACGACCAGAAGATGGGTCACCTTTTCTTTCGTATAGGTTCACCTCCGAGTTTTGCATAGAACCAAATATACCTGTTGGATCTCTGGGAGCATTCATTCTTTGCCGTTAAGTTCTGTACTTTCACGGAAAGTGCTGTGTGTTTCTTCTAAACCTACTCTGATACAACTCTCACCTCCGAATACTTTACATGGAATTTCCTTACTTATTACAATTTTTGATAAACTAGGCACAAAAGTCACAACTAATTTATCCAAGGAGGGTACCCAATGAGGCATTGCATGGAGAGAAAAACCAGGTCGCCCTCCCACCAACCGTTAACACAGATCATGTATTTCAAACGCTTTCTTTATAAAAGCTCAGGATTCTTGGATATATCTGAGAAGAAAACATCATTAGCATATATAAGTAACTGTGCATTGTAAAATCTAGACCAGTGGTCGGTAGGCTTTTTGCCAAAATTTTATTTTTTATGAGACGCGGGCTAAACGAGAAAAATTATTAAATTTTCACAGAAGTGAATTTATTTTTTAATAAAGTATTTAATGTCCAGAACAGCGAGACGCCAGAGCTGCGGGGTCAATGCTCAAAATACGAAAAAAATATTTTTCATAAAACATTTTATTGGAAGAAATTATTAATAATAAAAAAATAAAACTAATATAATATTTTTTGAAAATATCAATTATAAAATATGGTTCTGGTGGAATTAACACAAGAAGCAATTAAAATAATTAAGATATTCAGTGAATCAGTACAACTAGATAAATCCATTGACCGGAGAGAAAAAACAAATATCATGCGATTTGCTCGAAGTTTCAATGAATCCGCGGCTTACATCACTAAAAATGGTCGAGAGTTGGGATTCTTTTGTATTGAGGAAGCTGAATTAAAACTAAAATACATTGAAGTTTTATATTTGTTGATTTAAATTAGGCTCAACATAATTTAAATCACTTTGGACGTGATAAATTATATAGTTTATTGTCACTTACCATTTATGGTGCATGACGTAGTGAAGTGGCTACTGTGGTATCTAAATGTGTTTATTATAAATTGTTAATTCTAACAATTCTAGTCTAATGCTTGCGACTAAACCAGTAATTACGCCTATTATTGCTTATGAGAGACCGATACATTGTAGATCTTGTCGATTTAAGGCGATATTCCACACAAAATGAAAATTATTCCTGGGTAATTATTTTGCAGTATAATTAACTGATTCTTGTTTTAATTGATTCTTTTTTAAAATTAGGTGTGGTAGAAAGTGCTGTTAGCAAATCTGCAAATGTGATTTGCCGAATCCTGAATGGAATTTTTTGCATAATTGGATCTCCAATTATTCTCCATACAAATAATGGAAAGGAATTCAAAAATTCCCATATAGAACAACTTTGCGAAAAATACAATATTTCCCACGTTTCGGGAGGACCACGTGCTCAATGGATCACGGACAAGTCGAACGGTATTTTTTGTTTAATGTCAATAGATTTAATCAATAATCAGATGGATCTCATCGGCGAGTGCATCGAGAAGCATCTTTGGATGATATATCAATTTGATAAAAGACACTGTTCGCGATTATAACCATGCTGTCCACGATACAACAAAACAAAAACCATTTGAAATTTTTTTCAGTGTGAATCTTTCTAAAAATCTGAAAAAAAGGGAATTAGAAGCGCTACTAGATTTTGACGGCCGTGTGCAGCATATCGAGTCCGCACATAGATTTTTCTTGTCCTCCGAATTTTTTCAATTAACGACAAGCGGTCCTCTTCAGCAGGGAATGTTTCCTCACATGTATGGCAAGTAGAGTAAGTGGAAATGGTAATTCATGGTGGCGGAAGACACAGTTCAGACAGGCCATAACGAAAGCACACAGGCAAAAGACTTGGACAACTCCAAATACCATGAAGAAGTCAAAAAATTTCATTTGGCTCGGGATTTGTATCTTGTCAAGAATCAGAGATCGGACAGAGTTTACCATCCATAAAAAATGATGTAATACGCATAACTTCTCAATGATTGAGATTCACCATTAAACACTGAGAGACAAATGTTCTGAAATGTTAACTATCCACCTGGATGGAGCTAAGACCTGAATCCTAGTTGCATCAGATGTTTCATTTGTTCAGAACTAAGAACTTCCAATTCCTCTGGAATCCGTCACTTTGTCATAGAATTAAGATATTCTGTGCAATAGATGTACGTCACCACCCTTCAGACTAATTAACCACTTGGCTAGCTTTCTGAAAAAAACAACAATTAAAAAAATTCCAAAGACCACGGTAGTACCGAAATAACTACTCAAATGATCCGGAATGTTGCAGCAAAGATCCCATTAGATACTCCTCCCTAGAGCTCACACGGGCACCTATCAAGCGTAGAACTGGATCCTCATGAATTATTTATTTTATTATTTCTTTAAAAAAATTTTTTTTAACAATTAAACAAATGTCAGTTGAGGAAGCCTGCTGCGGATTATTTAAAATATAATTATTTTTTTGAAATTATTTGAAAAATAACATTATTAATTAATTGTTAATTTTACCTCTTGCCAGTAGAGGCTATGACCTGTCTATATCTGTTAATGAGTTCCATTTTGTCCTCCAGCATCTTTTTATCACTCTAATTAATAAATAGGACTGTCAGACTAATTTCTTGTCCTTCAGTTTGTTCGACTTCTCAATCAACATCACTTTTCGTTCCTCCCTCATCAACGCAAGTCTTTCTTTCAGCTAAACGTGTTCACCCGAATAACCTCCACTACGGACATTTCTGACAAAAGTCCATGATTTCCCGTTTCCGTGAAGTCGTGAAAAGTCGAATTCATCTTCACACACAGCAAGGATTCCTGTAACTTAATTTCGGCTATTAGTTTCTGTTTTCATCCATTTCCTCCTCCATCTGAATAAGTTCCCCAAAAACCTCTCTTTCATGCTCTTTTCTTTGTTTTTCGAGTTCCAGTTGGTCGTTTAATTCTATTTAACCATAAATTACTACTCTGCTGCCTATTCCTTGATTTGATCTCTTCTTTGGACTCCTTCACGTGCTCCTTTATCTTCTCGAACTCTTTCTTTAAATCACTAATTTTAAAATGTCCCGAATACTTGGTTTTCTTTAGTTTGTCCATCAAATTTGCGTTTATTTTGTCCAGTATTTGTTTTGTCTGGAATTTAGGTGTTTGTTATACCTCTTCCTTAACCTGGGCCCCGATCTCTTCCTTATTCACTTTCCGGTTCTCAACTGACTTGGTCGCTTTGTACCGTCCTTCAATCACTGATTCATGCAGTCTATTCCTCTTCTCCTCCTCTTCTTCTTTCATTTTCGACGTCTCCACCTTGAGGTACTGATCATATTCATATGAATCTCCATTTCCTTCCGCCAAGTCGGTAATTCTGCGGAATTATTAAGTGGTTACTTTTTGATCTCCGAATCGCGGATTTTTTCGTAAAACTGAGCTTCCCTTAAAACTGACGCCTTTGTAGGCTTAATTTCAGTCGGTTTGGTTGATATTAGCTTCCCTGGCTTACTTCGTTTGACTTCTTCGACTTCCACTGATTTTTTGGTTTGGATCGACACCCTCGAAATGTTCAGGGATAACTTAGGCTTTCGACGTCTTCTCTGAGATATATTTGCAGGACTTCTTACCCGATAGGATGCGATTTGGGAATCTGACTTTCGCGGTTCTGAAATGTTATTTTCTTCGACAATTTCCTTCGATTTGACTTCCGTTGGCTCCAATTTTTCGCTTTTTTGCTGAATTGGATCTACACCATCTTGTGGTCTCCACGTGGGCTGAGTTAACTGAGTATTATTGTGAAAAATCAACCAAATCAGGGATCAAAATAGAAGGTGGTTTTGGTTTCGTGAGGTTAAAAGGAACTTGCCGTATAACCCGTTTATCCTTGACATCCTGCACGTGGACTTTGGACCCTATCAGAGAGGAGTTCAATGCGGCAAACTTGGAGCTATTCAGGGATTTTAATAAACTTTACTGGTTGATGTGACTGGTTATGTTAGTTCTTATAAACTCGGCGTCATACAAACAGTTCCACTCGTCCACGTGGTAATTGAAACTGTCCTCTGAGAGAAAATAGTTTAAAAACTGAAATAACTAAAAATGGGGACTCTGTTCATTTTTAGAGGAGGTTGAGAACGAAGGATATTTTTGACTTCCGCCCAGTCGTAAACCCCAACCCCAACGATCACCAAATACGACAGGACTGCTTATTTAGGTTAGTTTACCGATGTAGTAATAATACTCGGTTTTCCTGATCGTGTTCTTGTTGGAGTACCCTTCCACGAAGTTGTGAAGTATTTTCTTGAAATTTTGACATCCGTAGAATATTCCGGCTATTTTAGAACAGATCGTTGGGTCTTTGACCTAAATTTGAATTTTATCCCCCTACTTTAAATTTTTTGAAGTAATTTTCTATAAACGCTCCTTCGCTGATGCTTCCATCATACAATTCCAGGCTTCTAGAGCACAACTCCAAGTAAATATCAATTTTAGATTTCATCCCTCGTCATGGAAACAAATTATAATATTTTAATTGGAAAATTAATATTTTTATCTTCAAATAATTGTTCAATTTAAATTAAATAAAAAAGGACATTATTCTTGGAAATTATTTTAAAGTTTAATTTTCTAGATTCTTGGTAGCCGCGTGGCGCCATGTGGTGTAGCGTGGTTAATTGGTTGAAGTTTTCTGCTTTCTTGTCTGTTCTTCCTGTCTCTTCCTATTAGAGTGGCGTCATGTGATCCACCTGTCTAGGTGACGCCCAGTGCCAGGCCAGCACGAAAAAGGATCATTTTCTCTCCCCCACTCCACTGGAGGGGTTTCCACAACTGCATGTAATGGACGTCTTACCTTTTATGCTGATTCTGGATGGACTCTGTAGAAGTGGAAATTGGATACACTTAATTAGTTGTTTACTTTAACTTCTTTCTCGGTGTATCCGGGGTTAATAAATAAATTTCTAAATCTTGTGACGTACTCTTTCAAAGTACAAGCAATTATAAGACCCCTTCGTAGAAGTAGGGAAGAGAGGGATCTTTTTGGATGCCTACGAATCGTCTCATGAGTCAGATGAAGAAAATGACGCCTCTATGGATTGAAGATAGCAAAAACACTTAAGAAATATTTCGAATCTTTGATTTACACGAGTATTAATGTCTTCAGCTATAGATAAACCAGAACTCTTCACTACCACTCCCTCACCTGTCTCGTATAAGTAAGTAAATTTCTTATGATTCATTATTACATGGAACATCACAAATAGGTAGAATATCGGTCTCTTCAATCGGTGTAATGATGGGTAAAACATGACACAGTCGATAGGCGTGAATCAACTGTAAAAGTTGGCGGGAACTAAATGTGACTTATGGAATGATGAAATTGCCAAGAATGGCTATCCAGGTACAATTGAATCAGTACTGAGATATAATTCCTCTGCAGACACTTCCGGTAGACCACAGGTTTGTTAGCGGATCATGCAAGGAATCATGCTCTGACCATGGAATCCAAAGGTTGTATATTATGTGGCATTATAGGACCCATGCTGAATGATGTGATGGCGGAGTGTCATAAGTGCCAGGCAATGAGGTTCCGTAATATACAGAAATTCCAATAAAGCATGGATGGACTCAACAATTTTAACACTTTTTGCGTGAATGGAAAATTATCAAAAGACAAACAAAAATTTATTATCAATGCCCTTCCACAAATTCTGTGCAGAATTAAAGCAGATTAAAGTCATTTTTGACTGATCATTTTTACATCCAATGGACTAAGTAGTGATTAAGGTATTCAAGTCTCATTTCAACATGATGAGGTCTGTCAATATTACTCAAAAATTGAGGCCGAAAAGAATGCTTATGTTGCAGAAAAAATCAATTCAAAAGATGTCGTATCATTCAGTGAAATAATCGAGGACTCCGTTTATAAACTGTTTCAAAGTGGAGTAGTAATAATAATTGTGAAGAAACAAGAGTAGAGTCTTTGTGAACTCAAAAATCAAATATTGAAGGTCAAATTTCAGGAGATATGTCTAAGAGTCGGGATAGAAAATAATGAATTACTTCAAAATCAAGAGGTTAATTAATAACATACAATATATGGAATATAATAATAATTGTCAGCCCTTCCGCAGACCTCTAACAATGTTTCCATTACTCATTTCAGCTTAGGCAGAACTCAATTTATTTTTATTATAAACCAATTTTATTTAACGCAAAAACTAACAGTTAACAACTGCTGACTGCTCTCTTGAGAACGGATTTCCCTTGACGATTTACAAGGAAATGCGCTCAATGAGCCAATTCCTTTCTCTCCTTCCATTAGCAGGACCAGCGAGCCGATTCTGTTAGCAGAATCAGTCACCTATTTTTTATGATTCCTGACGTTTCCACGACAACTGGTTCAAAAATGAACTGTCCATCGAGACATGCGTATTTCTTTAACTTTAGGGTCTCAGCTTTCTCCGAAGCAGAGCCTGAGCTAGTTATTGTCGTTGCAAGGTTGGAGGGAGAGAGGCCATCTACACAGGTGGCGTCCCAGGAAAGGTATTTACCACTTTTCCCTTTATTTAAGAAGAACAGTTATGCTAAATAATCCATGGCAATCCAAGACATCGAGTTTTCTTAACTTCTTGTTCCGTTTTTTTTGCTTGTGTGAATCCCAGAGACAATCAGGTTCATCAGTGATGAATCATTGATGAAGGCGTCACTCGTGAATCCCAGAAGTATATGCATGGAACATTCTACCGAAATGGACAGCATAACCTGTAACTATATGGATTTGGTCCGGCACTAATTACACAGATATTTATTAGTCACTTAATGCAAAGAAACAATCCACGGTTGGCTAAGTACCTCAGCAGCCAAGAGACAGTAGAGATTAACAAGGACAAGGACAGCTTCCCTAGAAAACAGCAAAATTGAATAAATCAAAAAATCTAACAGTCACTTGTCAAAATATTTTCTTCTGGCCTCAATTGCGTGCTTGTAAGAGATGAGATCGACCATATTAGTACGACACCATATTGTGGCTACCAATTTAAAGTCATTCTCAAATTGGAGATCCCCGATAAACATGAGACAACTCCCAACAGAAGCCTGTAATCACGGAATAACTTAACCTCGTAAGGTTCCACAAGCTGAGTCATGACAACGAGGGTATTTACACCACTGGAGTCACTAAGAGTGCACGTGTGTTCTTTCAAATTGTAGGAGACTAATCTTTCGATGTATTTTAACCAATACCTCCGGTAACGCGCACGCGCTTATTCATAAGCTCATGTGACTCAGAGTTCTTGATTTCTTCAACAAACACCACTTTCGGCAACAGGAAACCATAAAAGTTTATTAATTTCAAAACACAAATTAATTTTTATTATTTTCAATAATTTAACAAACATTTGAATTTGCAAATTATTATTCTATTTTGATTCATTTAAATTTAGATGGCAAAATTAATAATTGTTTCCGTAGCAATCGATGAGCCGAATAAAGAAGGTTTTTGACGTTGTTGTCCACAACACGCAAAATTACCAGTCCTCTAAGGGTCCTTTGACTAAATCTCCCTTTAAGGAATCCGAAGTGATCAAAAGCGAGGAAATCCAGCCCAATGTGCTGTGTGTCAGCATTCCTCGAGTAGAAGAAGAAATCCAAGACTGGCAAGAAAAGGCATTGAACAAAACATTTGAGATTCCCGACTTAATTTCTCCTTTCATAAGCTTTGAGGAATTGCCAGCTGTTGATTTTTCAGAACTCAACTACATGACATTGGATAAAGATAATCAGATCCAAAAGTGCGCGAAAAAATGTCGGGAATTGACTCTACCATTCAGATATGAAAGTAAGATAAATATCAAAAAATTGGCGCCAAAAAGTGAAGGAGGGAAAAAATGTTCAGAGTTAACATGCATAAAGGACAACGAAAGATTTTCTGTTTTTGTGAGAATTTTTCCATCAAAAAATAAAAAGGAAACTTTTTTATTCTACAATGAAAGTCAAATTACAATTCAAACCAACGGAATCAAAGTATATTTCCAATTTGACTAAAGAAACGGGAATTTTCATTTAAGCGGGTTTTTTCGTCCAAATGCACAAACGAAGACGTTTACTACAATACAGTTTCCATGATGAGAGGGCCTTTTCTTACCGGAGAATCAGCCACATGCTTCACATTCGGACAGACCTGCAGTGGGAAGACATATACGTTGTTTGAAATGGAAAACTGTCCTGGGATTTGCTTCCAATTCGCAGCACACGTGCTTTCCAGTCTGGACTCACTCAATGTGTCCGTCTATGAAATTTATTACGAGAAGATAATCGACTTGCTCTCAGAAAATAGTAAAAAGTAGCTTTCTTTGTCATCTAGTTCCCTCCTGATGTGTTCAGACGAGGAGTCTAATCTACAGGTCCTCAATCTAACGGTTTTGGAGATTTCAACCATCGAGGACCTGGTTGGAGTGATTTCTGACTGCCTGAGCCGACGAGTGGTGGACAGCAGTGATAGCTTTGGGCACTCATCGTCGAGATCTCACATGGTGGTGAGATTTGAGAATCCCCACTACAACAAGTAAAGAGAAATTCAAATTCTAGTCAGTTTTATTTCATTGATTTGGCGGGCTCAGAACGCGTACGTATTAACAGTGACCCAACCTGGTCTATTGATGCTGGAAACATAAATTCTACCCTTCTGGCTGTATTATACTTATATAACCCCCAAGCTGAAGGAATGTATCCGAGGGTACTCAAAAAATCGACCTCACGTGCCCTTTCGCAGGAGTAAACTTACCAGACTGCTAAATCATGTGTTTGGGGAACACAGAATTTTCTCTGTGTGTACTGTGCGGGAGGACGAGGCTGAACAGAGTTTAAATACCCTGGAATATGCTGAAAGACTGAGTGGACTGACTGGGAGGAGTTTTAGTGATCCCTTCGTTGCTGAAAAGTCGGTGGAAAAGGTATGGAGACGAAAGATTGGAAGGAGGGAAGAGCATTTGAATGAATGTAGTGCCTTTAGCAAGCAATATGTGCATAAATTGGTCAAATCCGCTAGAAACATTAACTGACTTTATATATTTTTGAATAATTTGTTTTGACTTCCAAGTAGGGGACGACTCCTTGCTTTGCTCAGGATTTCACATTCGCTTTCATCACTAAACTACCAGTAGTGTGCATCATAGGTGAGCTCACCATGGCGTTGGACACCTTGGCCTGGATAAAGGAATACAGTTAATCCTATTTAATATAATAGAAAACTTGGCATGCCTACGTTTTGGTCACCACGTATGTTCGTATCTGAACAAAATCGGACAATCGTCCTCTCCACTTTGCCCATCATGCCTTCTTGTTCGGGTCCGCCTTCGAGTTCTGCACAGAACCAAATACACCCGTCGGATTATGGGAGCGTTCGCTCTTATTTTTTGAACGTTCTTAAACCGCAAATTTTTTCACTCGAAGGGACCGGGGGTAAATAAATAGAAAAGTATTTCACTACTCACTGAAATGCCGTTTGGGGAAAATTCATATGCACACGTGTACAGATATGCTATCTGTTCACAGTTTTCTATGAAATTTTGAATTTGTCCTGTCTTTAGTGCCAAAAATGCTCCCAAAGTGGCTAAAAGACAATTATTAGAGAACCTATCATAAAATCTGGGAGACCATCGACATTAACTCTTGAGCTTACTGATTTCCACTAAAAGTCTTCAGAAACTGATGGGGGTCAAAGGTGGAAGATTAAAGTGAGGAAGTAAAGACAGGGAAAAATCTCATAATATGGAAACCGTCAGTACGACAAAGAATCCTCATGTCTTAATTTACCCTTTAGAATATTCCATCCAAACTTGTTTTAGCATACAAATCACCAAGATCATCATAAACCTCATATAAAAGATTGATCAGTGATCTTCCATCTGCACATGTCTTAACTTTCCGTCTTCAATCGATCTGAATGAGCAAATCTCGTCTCCCACATAGTCCTTAAAAAGTAACATCACCAGTTGTTATTCCTATGAAAAAAAACTTTAGTTTTGATCTTTAGATGGGAAGGACCTTGTTTCCTGAGTTTATTGCGAGGAACACCTCAAAGTCACGAATTGACTTTACTAGGTCATGCCAATTGATGAAATGTCAATACAGTATGACCTCTATTTGGGGCACCTATTTAAAAAAATGCCCCAAAAACAGAGGTTTCCCCAAAAATGGAGGTTCGGCATTTTCTTTAGATTTATCTACAGTTTAACAATTTAAATTTGCTTTTTATTAAATTTATAGATAAATAATGTTTTTTTATATAGATTTTTCAGAATTATATTAAAAACAAATTTATTTAACGATAGGAAAATAGTCTGTTAATTTCCCTCCGGTTGCGGATTTTTTCATTTGCATTCCTAATATTTTTCTGAAATTATAATAATCTTTCAAAGTTTCAGGAAACAAATTGAAAATGTTCTCTTTAAGTGTATTCATCGCTGTTATTGTTTCCAAATGAGAATAGGTACATTTTACTCCGTCGTATATATTCTCGTCATCATTTTCTACTTCATTTTCAGTATATCTGTAATTATGTTATCTAAACTCTCCAATTCATTATTCACCAATGATAGAGTTTGAAAACGACATCAATTTTCTTCCAACAATTAGTAATTGATTCAGAGTGTATTTGTTGTCTTCCCAACAATAATGATTATTTGTCTGAGATTTACTTGCTTTAAATTCAACATTGTAAACTTATCATCCTCAAAAGATAGGGTAAAATCCATCAAATTATTTAAATAATTGGATTTGAACGATTTAATAACTATCTAAGGGTTGAATTAATGATGTTGCATTTTTTGGCAGAAAAAATAGCTCAATGTTAGAAAAATGATTATTCTTGTGACAACTTGCATTGTCAAGCAAAAGGACAATTTTTCGGTTGTGTTGAATCATTTCTTCGTTGACAATGTTCAACCAAGTAATAAATATATCAGATGTCATCCAACAATTTTTAGAAAACGAATATAAAACTCCGTGCTCTTCAGGGTTAAAATTTTTCATACAACGTGGGGATTTATATTTTCCTATTAATAATGGCTTCAATTTTTCGCCACAAGCACTGACCGACAAAAGAATAGTGACTTTTTCTTTACTCTTTTTAATTCAAAAACAATATTGATCTGAAGTTACAAATGATTTTGATGTTATTCTTTTAATGTACAATCCCGTTTCATCGCAGTTGAAAATATTTTGAATACCATAGTTATTAACATAGTCATCGTACTTATCAAAAAAATTCCAAGGCAAGAAATATCACACGAATTTTTTTCACCATTTATTGTCTTAAATGACAAATTGTGTCTTTTCTTAAAATTTTCAAGCCAACTATTCGAACCTCTGAATGAAGTATAGTTCAAATTCCTAGCTACCTTTATAGCAATGTTTTCAAGAATAGGTACTGAAACGGGAATAAATTCTTCCCTTGCTTTAAAAAAGCATTCACAAACAATTTTATCGAATTTCTGTGACAGACTGTCTCTTCTCTGTGAAATTTGACTAAGACAATTTGATTGTACGGACCCATTATTTATAAAGTTCATATAATTTTGTTTAATTCTAGATACTGCTCCTAAACAATAGAATTATCAGATAACCTTTACTAATTTATACTTTTTGACAATATCTCGTTCGCTCATGAAACAATTTTCGTTGATTTCTTGGGCAATTTTAAGCTTTAACTCCAGAGTAAGCGTTCTCCCCATGACAACAAAAACGCAAATCTAGCACGCGAAGTTTAAGAAAATTTATATAATTAAATTTAATATTAATTGCAAGACTTTATATAAATTAAAAAAAATTAAGTGCCCCACTAAGAGGTTCAGGTAATTTCCAAATTTAGAAATTACTGTATAAAAAATGATCTAATTTTCAAACTGCCCCAAAAATAGATGTGCCCAATGAGGAGGTCCGCCCCAAATGGAGGTTGCACTGTACTACATTCATTCCGAAAAGTAGCCAATCGTAAATTAATAACTTAGCCACAAATAACTCGCCGGCAGGTTTTTATGAGTTAGCCTCCTTTGGAACTCTATGGGGATAGTTCGACTTTGTTGTTATGGTTACGGATGGCACTATTTTCCCGTTAAGTTTTAGTCTTCCAATTCAACTTCCACTCCATTCTTGGGGACACAAGCAAGTGCAAACCATCCTCAACTTGTGTAATCTTAGTGCAATCCTTGGAAATCGAATCAAGACATCGAGTCTACGATAACTGAGATCTTAAGGATCTTTGACTGATGATGAACCTCATGGTAGTCCGATTTGGGTTACGTCGTTATTTCAGCATTCAAGTGAACCATATATCGTAACGGATCCTCCTTGATCTAGTGGGCATGACTTCGTTGTCTCTGCGGAGAGCATGGAGTGGTCAATTATGCGGATATAGCCTCGGAGTGGATATAACCTTTCTAAAAAACCCAAGATTTAAAGATAATCTTTTATAAGGAGATAACTTTGTGATAAAAGTCACAATATATTTTTTCAGTGATAACGACGAATAAAATATTATCTTATTTTTTTTAAATAAAAATTATAAAGAATAATAATAAATATTTAAAAAACTTACTAATTTATTCAAGAATTTGAATTCACTTTGTTGTTATATTTCGCATATTAAATGGCAAGTAAAAAGACAATGAAAAAAGCCTCAAAGGAGGCAACAAAGAAGCACATCAAACATATTTGCGATGATTGAGACTGACCAGATCAAGAGATTCAAGGAGGTCTTTGCAATTATCGACCAAGATAACGACGGAATTATTTCAAAGAATGACCTCAGAAACACATACAACAGTCTAGGTAGGAAATTTATCTCTATTGGCAGGAATAAATCCTAAAGAGGGTGATCTCGACGAAAATGCTGGCTGAAGCTCAGGAAATCTTAATTTTACAATGTACTTGGCCATGTTTGGGGAGAGACTGAAAGAATCTGACCCCGAGAATGTAATTGCCAGTGCCTTTGCCTGTCTGGACGCTGAGGGAAATGGTAGTGCTTCCGTTTTATTTCACAGGGTACTTAATGGAGGACGAACTGAGGGGATATTTGACTTCAATGGGGCAGCGAATGACTGACGATGAGGTACCGCACCGTCTGACTCGTAGATCGACATAATTTTCAGGGATGCCAAAGTAAAGGACCAGAAGCTGTTGTACAAGGAGTGTGCGGCTATGCTCAAGCAGGGGCGGAAGGATGAATAAACTAATTTGATAATTTAACAAAAGTTGTTCTGTGTGGTCTATTAGAATTTATTATATTAAATTTCCGTTATTGGATAGAATTATTGATTAATTTAGAATTATTTTATAAATTTTTTTGTTGCATCAAAATATTGATCTAATTTTTTCTACTTTGATTGAGTCTAAAGGACTACTCGGGCTCTTGGCATCCTCTACCGATAGGTTATCATTTATTTTAGGAAGCTTCATCCTGCCCGGACCTCCTGTGGAAGCGTCCAGCACTAGGGACCCCTGGGACAGCTGGCCTCCTACAAGGAAACTAACTAATGTTCCACATTTGAAGAGTTGAAGAAAGTCATGCGTTTGTTGGGCTGCGTTTTGGAAACCGCATCGATGTGTATTAGCCGTGTCCATCAAAATGGCCTCCATTCAAAATGGCCTCCAATTAATTTTTTCAGGTTTTGGATAAGTTCATCAATAAACCATCACGAGATTTTAGCAAAACGACATCTTTAGGTAAAAAAAGTCATCTTTTTTAAATCTTATAAAAATTGATTTTACCAAGGTCCTCGACATCTTTAGGTAAAAAATCATCTTTTTTAAATCTTATAAAAATTGATTTTGCCAAGGTCCTCGACATCTTTAGGTAAAAAAGTCATCTTTTTTAAATCTTATAAAAATTTATTTTAACGGGTCCTATGGGTAAGTGGAACATTTTACCATGGTCCATATCTCAATTGGAGGCTGGCACAAACGTTTTTAGAAGTACATTTGGACACTAAACAAGATTCCAAGAAATTTTGTAAAAGAAATTGATAAAAGAAGAAAGCATAATGATAAAATTCTTAAGATACGAAATGGAGAAAAAATTCTTAGAAAAACTAAACATATTGCTTTATCTGAGAATACATTGAGATTTGTTTAAGAACAAATGTTACTTAACTTGGATCCGATAGAATATATATTCAATTTAGTTATATATTCTATTACATTTATAATTATTTTCTATTTTTCCTTTTGAAAATAAATCTTTCATTTTAAATTTAAATAAAAATATTTTAAAAAATAAATGTTTACCTAAAGATGTCGAGGACCTTAGGAAAATCAATTTTTATACGATATAAAAAGATGACTCTTTTACCTAAAGATGTCGAGGACCTTGGTAAAATATCTCGTGATGTCTATTGATGAACGTATCCAAAACCTGAGAAATTTTATTGGAGGCCATTTTGAAGGAGGCCATTTTGAATGGGAACCGTATTAGCACTTGGAATTTAACCTATGTATGTCCGACCGCTGAACAAATTTTAATTGAGTAAACTCTAAGAGTTGGAAAGCATTTGGGGATCAACGTAAAACATCCCCAATGCTGACTACTCAATCGAATGATAAGGGGGTAATCTAATTATTGGCTTTTACTAAGGATTCCAGTCCGAAGATACTATAACCCAACATCACCCGACATATCCATTTCTTCCTTAAAAATTGAACCACAAATTGGAGGAACGTTTTCTATGACTTCCACGATGATTACAATCCGATTACACTATGGATTAACCGCTTTAAAAGCCCACGTTGGATCGAATTAGTTCACACAATAAGAGGTTGACGGACAGAACATAATCATCAATTTAAGCATTTTCGTTTCCCATATTCATGACCTCCGAAATTCTAATTTTGAGTATCCTTTCAATATATTATCTCACATTAGCTGGTATTGCCTCCAAGTTTATGAGAATTAACAGGGAATCGTTGGTTTTTTATTAATTCAATAATTCCTAAAGAAAATTCTCGATTTGTAAAGGATCGTTATTAATTGGGGATCTTTTATGGCTTCTTTTCACTCTGACTGAGCAATCATTTGTTACTAAATCCATCTACGATTTCAATTTCGCTTCCTTATTTGGTAGAATAGTGGTTTATGGGTTTGAACCAACTCCCCATCTTCAAAATCAGAGAAACCTGGTGGATGCCCAATATCAGAAAACATTTTTTTTCAATTCCGAGGCTCCAATTAGTATATCAACATGGTGGTGAAAGGATCGTCTCCTCAAACTCTATTCCCAACAAATGTAAGAAATCGCATATTTAACCTGATCTAAAACTTGGTTTCCCATACATCATACCCCCATATAAACCAAAAGTTTCCCATACATCATACCCCCATACTCATGACGGGCGCATTATCGTAAAGTTAGAACTTCTGTTTTTTTGGTTGAGGTGGTGACGACGCCTATATTACACTATGTCTTATTCGTATTCCTTACCGACTTCTCCGTTCACTCTGGGATCTTTTAATTGGATCTAACAAAATATGACATCTCTGTCTGCTGTTACAAGAGACAAAAACGACCGTACAATCAACAGAACTGTTTGGCAGATTCCATCTTTTCACCCTCCACTGGTCTTCTCACATTATGATTTCGGATTTTCAGTCCATCAGATCTGATTCGCTGTGTACAATAGTGTGGGCAGCATCTGACATTATAATGAAAATGGCGGACACATGAACTACCTAGAGAACTAATGCGCAACGGAAGATCATGTTCGCAGCTGACGAAGAGGATGACTCGGAATACGGCACAAGGGAAACTTAACTAATTTTATGTTTTCTCGAGAGTGCTTTTTAATAATTAATAATAGAACTTTTGTCACGCATAAACAACCTGGGGGTTTGATTGTCGACATTCTGTATCCCGGGAAAAGTTCACATATAATATTTTACTACCGACCGGAGACAAGATGATATAGAACTCAATCTTTAGGGAGAATTTACCACCATACAAGGAAAACAAAACTATGGAACTAACCTTTAATCTCCTGAACTCATTTTCCGCCAAAAAGGACGTCCTCAAATATTATAAAAACTGTCTTAACGTCAGAGCTTCAACCGTAACAAAATGTGCCTCCACCCCGTATAACTTCCTGAAACCGACGCCTATGCTTCGCGGGCCTATGGTGTGTCAGTTTCAAATTACAAAACTGTAAACTCTCTAAGAAAATGGTCCGTCTACCTCACATCAAAATTCACTTCTTCCCTATTCTACTCGACTCATGTCTGCGGTGTCGAATTTGATCGTCTTTTTAGATCAGCGGTAGAAGCCGTTGAAACCGGAAGAAACCCACATTCTGGATAGAAGAAAACAGTGGGAACCATGGAGAAATATCACAAAATTTTGCGTGACTGTCCTAAATATGGGGATCACTTGATTAGTCGGTTTAACTATTTCTCGGTGTTCCCTTTTTTGGAGTTAAAAAATCAAGTGTGGGGAGTTAGCAAAAAACTAATTGAAAAAATTGATGTAGAAACTGTTCACTCGGCAGACAAAAATGAAAAGCATCGCGAAATTCTGTTTTAAGGGCGAAACGACAAAAAAGGCAATGTCGTGTAAAATTCTTAAGACGAAAAGGCATATTTTTTTAAAAAAAAAAAAATCAAAATACACTCGACCCTCGCAAATTGGCCAATTTTTAATTTAAATTTAAAAAAATAAAAATTTAATTAACACATGTAATCCAATTCCTTTCGTGGATGCTGTACTCGACTTACTTTTAAAGAAAAAACTGAAATTGTTAATTGTAAGGAAGAAAATGATGACATTACGTGACAGCGATTAGCTGATAGATTCTCAAGCATATTCCGAAAGACAATATTAATAAAAACAATAAATAATCTTTTACTGAAGAAGGACACTAGACGATCAGGAATTGTTTTAAAGTTTTTAATAACTCCAATAACGAAATTTTTGAAATTGATATTAATGATGCAATAATCAGAAGAACAGACATTTTCGATCCTTTCAAAGTTGAGGATTTTTAAATATTGAATACACAAAATTAAACATTTATTGAAAATCAAAATCCTTTAGAAGATTCTGAAAATAGTGAACAAGAATTTGAAAAAACAAGTCATACAGACAAAATGATATTGCAGTTAGATTAACTGAAATAGAGAGGGAACTCTTAGCCAATGTAGAGAATGAACATGAAGTTGCAAGTATTATCGAAAAAAACAGATAAGAATTACATTTTATTTTAATAAAACTTAAATACGTTATTTTGTTCATTTAAGGCAATTATTTGCTATTGTTCTTCAAAATTATTGATTTTATTTTTTCAAATAGGCCACAAAATTCTAAGGAACTAAAAATGCCTAATTTGCGAGGGTCGATTGTACACGTGAAATAATAAAACAGAAATTTCTATCCATACAAGATCTTAGTGGCAAATGACCGTCATGTTGGATGTTCTAAACTTAAAATAAAACTGGTAGTTCCCTGGTTCAGTGGGCAACAAATTCTTAGAGTTATGGCAGAATTCAGTTAATGACTTTAATGGTTTCCGTAGGATAAATTGGATTTCATTAAGAAACTGCCGATAAATCAATTAAATCGATTGAGAAACCAGGGGGTAACAGAAAAGTAGCAGCCAAAGGGGGATGTTCAAGAGATCATCCAAACGTATCTCACATGGGCAGATCATACCAAGAGGTGGGTCTCTTGTGGTCTAGCAGGCAGGATGGGGGTATTATAGAAATGACTTAAAGGAAGATTTACTAAGAAAACATTTAAAGGGGTTAAATCAGATTTTAAATAACTTTTTGAATAAATATATGAGATTTTTCGATTTAGTGTCGTATATCATATTACTAGAAATATTCTTGGATGGCTGGGAGGCTTTCCTCAAAATATAATTCTTGGATCTTTGGTTTTTTAAATCAAAATATATTTTGAGAATCTTTGAGAAAAACATCTTCACTGAGTCACCGTCCATGGTAGAGAAAATATAGGTGGTAAAGGGGAGCTTGGAGTCTTTTTCAATAGAGATTGCACTAGTGACTGGGTCCATAACATTCGCCACAAATGCTATGAACGGTAAAAACTTTTGTCGCAGGTCCTCGATCTGCTTCAAGATATCCATCGCCTTTTTGTAAGAGAATCTGTCCCCTTCTTATAGACTATAAGTATAATATCAGCCTCCATGATTGAAATTTCATCATAACTGTGCTGGAAAATGCACCACATGTGTCCACCATCTTGAATGATGTGTCGCATTTGTTGTCGATGTTTACTTCATAGGTGTCCCCAACTGTTGGAATATAAGTCACCACTTTCGCCCCCCACAAATAATTTGAAATTAGCGATGTTTTTCCCACCATTTTGTATCCCATCACATAAATTTAAAGCTGTATAACTATTGCCAACCTATTGTCGCTCATTCCACAAAACACAGTCTATGACACGTGTCTTTCTATTTAGCAAGAATCTATTTTAGGAGTAAGCGCACAATAAAGTGTTCGAAAATATCTTATCGATTTCGATATTATTAGATTTATTTAATTGATTTATTATTAACATTTAAATCGGATGCACTTAATTAGTTGTTTACTTTAACTTCTTTCTCGGTGTATCCGGGGTTAATAAATAACATTTAAATTAATTAACATTTTGAATTGGAAACGTGTTTCGCAACTAGTGCCAACTCCGTTCGAGGAACTTTGAGGAGAATGGGAGCCCATTTGAAACCTCAAATTTCCGAAAAGTGGATCATCCATACAGGAAGTGTGCCGGCTCTCGGGAGGAACACCGAGAAAAGATGAGGCGGGTGCTTAAGGAGGTCGGGATCACCTGACAGGTGATTCTTGTCTTCAAACAAATAAATGGGAAATATGGGATCACGTGGGTAGTTAGTTTGGTGCTATCGTGGTCTTTTGAATTTTTCATTTCCGTGCTGTTTCTGTCTTAAAATTTGGACACGAAAAAACTCCCTAATGAACTGTGTATTCTATTCAAATCTTATAAAAACTCAAAATGTGGGCTTACGATTAATTATTGGCTGTAACCTGTGTACATCGGTACACCATTGCTTTTGGAAACTTTTATCCTTCCAATGGAAGATCACCTTTGCTTCGAAACCTACAATTCCTGAATGACTTAACAAATCATGTGCGTCCATGAAATGACCTACTGAAGAAGAAATCTAAGATTTATTGTTTCTACAGTATGGACAGCTGCCAGATGCTAGAGAAGACTCTCCCATCTCAGAAGTCCTCCATAACAAAGACGATCCATGATTTTACATCAGCTCAGGCCTTTCTTTGCTTAAGAAGAAACACCTTGCTTGATAATCCTCCCCACCAATATATGATTCATAAGCCTAAGTGACTTGTAGGAAAACCCAGCACTATCAGCCCGACGCTTGATGGCAGTCGGCCTTCTACATGTTATGATGTGGGGAAACCATTTAATTGAAAAAATGCAAGCGTGGTCTCTTGCGAGTTACCCGAAGGGGCGTTCCTATTTCGAACAGGAATAAAAAGAATAGTCAACTTCTCCCCACCACTCTGGATCGTCATTTGTAGTGGTTCCCTTAACTTATGTGACCCCACATCAAACGTCATCAAACTAACCCGCCTTCATTATTGAATAATTTATTATGCGGTGACCTTAATGCGCGATACCCTTTCTAGTTAACTTCAAAGTCCTCTTACAAACAAGGCGAGCTCATCACAATGTCTTGAATGACCACCTAAACTCTCGCACACTCACCCTCATAAAACGAAGAAACCTTGTGATGCTGACCGATGGACTCGAACTCTTTGAAAACCATCAGTTAACTTAATATAAACATCAGCTTGAGCACAGAGAACATCAGGAACAGATCGACACCTGCTCAGTCACCTTAACAGGAAAAATTCATCTCTCCAATTCTGGAAAACACTAAAAATGATTAAATTAGAGGATGTAAACGGAATCGAAAAGCTTTCTCCAGAACACGTGTGTCATAAATCCTAATTTACTTAGAAACATCACACTGTGGTTCCACCAAAGAGTCAATCTACTTCACTTCCTCCTTCGAGTTGTACAGAAGTATCCTTAGTTTGATGCTGATTCCTTTTTGTTTAAGCCACACATTTTTAGTTCACGCACAGCCGCATTTTCCAAGGTTTTTCTTATAATATCTTCACTTTCAACTGAAGGGAACCGAGTTTTTTTACACTTCTCTTCATGATTGTTACTCATTCTTCTAATTTCCGTGAATTCTATTTCCCATTTAGATCCTGCGCATTTTATATAATTGTTACAAGAACGCTCTGTCTTCGGAAATTATGTCGACATAGTCTGCATAAGTCACTTCTTTTTAATATATCTTTCAATGTTCCCTCAGCTGCTTCCAAATATATCGTGAACAGAATAAGGGAGAGAGATTCTCCTAGCGGGGTGCCCGTGTTTGGTTTAAATCTTGTTGAGTAGGTTTTTCGGACTATATTGTTCATAACCTCCATTAGTTTATACTTGTTGATCGTGTCAAAGGCTCCTGATATGTCTATTCCCATAATATTGGTGTGTTATTGTATATTTTATGTGTTGCACTATGTGGATTCAGATAGAAGTACCACATCCAAGTCAAAATAAAATCGATGGATGAGGAAAGGCATTTTCGTTCTGTAGTGGGACCACAGACTTGGATTGTCTAGTTGATTGGTAGAACTGTGATCACATAGCAGTTTGGGGTTATTTCTTTCTCAATGTCGATGATCATAATTTCCTCCAGTCACCGTGACCGTTGTTTCTACGGCCCTGAAGAACATCTTGACAAAAAACGCTCTCCTTTCTGGGGTTAAAAACCATAAATAATATGATATTTGATACTTCCTTGTCATTTTAAAAACATGTATCATATGAGAAAGATCTCATAAGCTCAACTTACTCCGGGCCGTGGCAGACACGTCATTTGGCCAGAGCAGAGAGCTTGAAGATTATATACAGACAATTTATAAGGACAACGATGAACTGTTCCTGTCTGGGGTTTATCAATGACAAACGTCGAAAAAATATTCAAAACTCTGCTCTAAGAATAATTACAGGCTGTCTAAAAACCACACCAATTGACCATCTAGACTGGGAATCAAAAATTCTCCCAATTAGTAACCTTGACAAGTGTATAACGCAGGGACATCCAACTCATAGCCTTTGGATCTCCACAAACAAAAGAAGAATTATTCCTACTCTTGGATATCAACTTCGGTTTCTAAAAACGATCCAAGAGACTGAGCCCTCTCAGTCACAACAGAAAATAATCCGTGGCTGGATATCCACCAAAGATTCTGAAACGTATTCCACCAGTTATTGACGGAAGCGAAACTACCCTCAACCCTTAGTTCTTGTCCACTTGGCGAACATACGCTGTGGTCATCACATGGATTTACATTCGTATCTTTACAGGATCGGACAATCGTCCTATCCACTATGCTCATTATGCTTTCTTGACGACCAGGAGATGAGTTACCTCTTCTCTTGTCAGGGTCCACCTCCGAGTTCTGCAGTAATTTCCTTTTCAATTCCAGAGAATCAATTATACCTGTCCGATTTCTGGGACCGTCCGGTTTTAGCTGTAACCTTCTAGTTAGCCACTGGTTTCCTTCACTCGAAGAAACCTGAGGTAAATAAATAAAAACAACTAGTTAATCCAAATAAGAAACCCGAGGGATAACGTCTGTTTGTGTTGACCAAATCCATCGTCCAATAGTCCATTACAGGATGCCGCTTCCGAAGAGAGGTGGATAGGTCCTACCGTAGGTCCGCCCGCTTCCATTTTCATCGAACTTCTTACCGTCGCGGACATCACTTTATTTTCGGCGGAAGAGTTTTGATAATCGTAATCTTCACCAATGGATTTGGTCAGGGAGAAGGTAGGAAGATCTCTTTCAACAACTCTGCCATGGCAGAAGAACCCGTCGCCTCACAGGTGGAATCTATTGACGATAGTTGACCTTCGCTGAAAACTCCATCCTTCGGATTCGAAACCACGACTGTCAGGTCCGATATTATAAGAAGTTAAGTTCAGTCAGAAGACCCTAGTTTTAGTAAATTATTATTGATAAAAATAATAAATATGAAAATATAATCATTAGTAAAAAATAAGTGTTTTTTATTTAAAAATAAAAAAATAACCGCCATTTATATTAGTAAATTTTAATCCTGGTGATGAAGGATTTAAAGTATGGAAATATTGATTATTCCGATAAAACCAAGCCTTATATTATATATGGAGGTGATTAACATTAAATATTAGAGAATTAATGGATATCTACGACGAATTCATCCAAGAGCCTTACATTTCTCAGTGCTTTATGAACATCCGTCGTATAGGCTACGGAGCATTCACTCTGGTAACTATAAATAACGAAAAATCAGATTTGGTCTGCCAAATCCAAAAAAGACGGAAAAAACTACGCCATAAAGATGTCGTTCCGTCCATACCTAGATTCCTTTGAAGAGTGACTTATTCCCTCACAATTTAGGGAAGAACGACTGAGGGAGATAAAAACCATGTCTAAAATATCTCACAGAAACTGTGTCTCTTTTCATTCGGCCTTCGTAGAACTCGGACAGCACTATATTCAGATGGAGCTCTGCCAACTAAGGTCACGAATTTTATTATTCTAGTCTCACCAGAATGATCTTCCTGAGAGCGGACTACCACCGAGGGGATCTCATTGGTCGGGACATTTTCGCCGACTTGGCAAGGGTGGGAGTTTCAGTGATTTTCAGGCTGTGTTGTATTTGTTCTCCGTCGACATAATTCATATGGACGTTTCTCCAGACAACGTATTCTTCGGTTTCGACGGATTCTTCAAACTAGGGGACTTTGGAGAGGTCGGAGAAATTGAGGAGACTAATTGGCAGTGCTGTCTCAGGAGAGTTGCTCGTTGTGTGATAAATGCGGTGTTTTATGTAGAAGGCTTCGATCCTTCCACTTCTGATGATAATTACGAGCTAATTCCGCGTTTCAGTGTTTGTTATTTCAGGCTTGAAACCTAAAAAATTACAAGGACACGTGAGGGATATGATCGAGGGGAATATGGCCCCTGAAGATCTTGAAGGAACTGAAACACTGAAGGAAGAAGATTCTCGAATTGGAAGACCGTGTGAGTGGATTGTTGGTAATGGATATTCTGAGTTTTTTTCTGACCCCTCATACCCGTTCATTAGTCAGCGTGATCCCCTCACTGGATATTCAAATAATGGCTCTTATTTCCCTCTTTTGTTTAAATAGTGACTTTTTTGTACTTTTTTGATAAAATGGTTATTTTTGTCGAATTGTAATATCTCAGGAGGTTAGCTGATGGCGTAGGTCGATCGCCTTTATTGCTTCAAACGTGGACTTAGGATACTCTAATGTTCCGAGTTTGTATCACAGATATTAAGAATCCTCAGCTTCATATGGAAATTTTGCAATGTTAGCGGAAATATAAATACTTCCTCAGGAACCGACTAGTCTTCTCATGCCCTGTTTCCCATTAGGAAGCCCGCCGCTCCAGAGATCCTTACTTTCACATACTAGTGCTCCAGTGCAAGTAAAAAATCTCGAATCTCTTTTCCACCCAGAAATAAACTACACTTTAACCGAACCCCTTCCAGCCTAACGAGCCTTGGGGCAGCGCTGGAAATATGCTCGCAAAATCAAGCCTATAAATTTCGCATTTCTTTCGAATATTATTATTAGCCGATTTGAACGAGTAATTCAAAAGTAGTAAAATCTGTTTCCTTGACAACATCCAAGATATGCTTGATGAAATTGAAAGAATATATGATGCGAACAACACTAATGGATGGTCAAACTTCTACAGAGTAGTCGAATATCCCATAAACCGTAGAGGAGAATCAATGAGTTCACCCAAACGTATTCCAACGACATCCCAGATTCCGACAGTTTGCACAAAAATAGAGGACGGAATAGATTCTACGACATTCGGCCTTGTTTGTACTTTGATTTGATCTTAGCCGATCAAAATAGAGTAAGGCTAAATGACGTCACCAACGACTACATCAATGCTAACTTTATCAATGTCCCCAAAGTTAATCGGAGGTACATTCTAACTCAGGTGAGCTTGAAACTCACCACAGGCTCCAATGGTCAAGACTGCTGGGCACTTCTGGTTAATGGCTCTCCAAAACAATTCCCGCTCAATAATCATGCTGACAGAGTTTTCCGATAATAACGACGTTTTCCGTTAAATAACCTTAGACCATGTGTTGCCGTTATTTCCCAACTTGTGAGGACCGAAACCTCGACTTTCCCGATGAAAATATTTCCGTTGGATTTATTGGTCAGGTTGAGTACCGACATTTTGTGCTGCGGAATCTTCGAATTTTTTACAAGGTTTGATAACTTCCATATTCGAGGACCAATTCCAATGGGAGGTGACTCACTACCAGTACGACCATTGGCCCGATTTTGGGACGCCAGAAATTCCAGAAATTTTTATGGAATTTTTGGCTTTTATGGTCTTTAACGGTGATCTGGATCGGGCCAAGATGCCGATCATTCACTGTACAGGTGGAGTGGGGCGTTCCGGGGCTTTGGTACTTGTCGATTCAACAATCCTGGAAGTAATTTCCTTTTCAATTCCAGATTCAAGTGGCCGTTCAAACCGGGTCCTCGGGGGGAATCGACATCGAAAGAAACTTGACAGATCTGCGGAGACAACAATTCCATTTAGTAAAATCCTATTCTCAGCATTTTTTCTGCTACCAAGCAATACTGATGGCGGGTAAACTAATTGTTGGGGGAAGCGACTGGATTGAACACGTGTGAATATTTTTTCTCTAAGTTATTTTGTAGTATTTGGAAAATGGCCCGTTTGAGCTCCCAATAAGTCAAAGAAGAGGGTTCTCCGGCAAGAAAAGTGATCTATGGGACGAGGCCGACTCATCTGATGAGGAACTGATCTACAGGTTGTGAGAATTTAGACTTTATGTTCAGAATTGAGGATGAGGAGTCTGATGAAGTGATAAACGAGTCAATCAGAGAGAACGTCTACAGTGCTTTGGATGATACTAGAAAGTGGAGAATCGGACGTAAATGGTGGATTCTCTGCGCATTCTCGTCATTGGCGGTACTTTGGTGGCTCTTTCTTTGACATTCGATTACCATTTGCTAACGACTACCGAATAAATCAATGATTAAGCCATTCCTATTTTTATTGGGGACAGGTTATGAGGAAAGATTAGTTAGCTACTCTAGCCTCCTTAGCAAATAAGAGGTCGACTAAAACCCCTAACCGGAACTGATGGGTCTGTCGATTTAAACATATCTCCGCCTTATTAAAGCTAATTTCATTTATGATTGAAATCAGTGGAATCTTAAGGTTGAGATAACGTACCTCCACTGCATGAGATGTCTCGTTCCCTTTGAGATAGATATCTCCGTTCTCCTTCACGTGTGAATTGATGAAATGATGTGCGAAGTTTTGGAACGAAGAACAATAGATTCGGATCTTGTGGACATTAGAAATTCTTACATTATTTCAGCATACTAGTTCCCTCGGTCGCTAACACAAAGACACTAGCTACTCCAACCTCACAAGTCCATCCAGAAGAGTTCTTGTTAGAGTTATGAGGATCTCTTCAAAAATGACCCAATGAAATAAAGAAATTCAAAGCCAAACTAAACACGTGATCTTGAAACCCTGCAGCAGTGACATCATCTTATACCAAGTGTCTCTCTCGAGTCCACAAATACGTCGTACAACCGTATTCTGATAGGACGTTAGCTTTCAAATGTGATATTAGTGAAGAAAAGATTCTCGCAAAAATCTATTTAAGATGTTCAACGTGTTGATAGCCCATTTCCCGTTCCGATGTCTACAAATACAAGATCCTTGATATGTGCTGATGACGTATAAAGATCGTGAATGACCTTGAGAGGAGACTAAATGTATATATGGAAGAGATAAGAGACCGTCTCCGAAACTGGAGAACATGCAATAAAGGAAGGTTGCTAATAGTTGAAATATTAACTTTTTCGGTTGGCTAAATAAAGTGTTTATAAAAAAATTATATTTATAATTATTAAAAAATAAATTTAAATTTTTCAATTCAATTGAACTGTCGTGCAATGTCTGGTGACGTTGATTCGGATGTTACAAAAACGTTAGAAATACTCGAAAATATGAAAAGTGCTCTTCCAGAAGTAACGTCAGCATTAAACGCCGCATTCGATTATATAAAAAACGTGCCTACAACGGCAAAAGTAACCATTTAAGTCTACTCAAGGGTATAAGTCTTCTCGACTTGAAGAATCTCTGTATGTCGCTATATATCAACAACCTCCTGCAAATAATATCTCTGAAATGTTCAGGAAAGTCAATTAATGGGAGTCCTGTTGTCATGAATCTCGCTGAACTTCGAATAGTATACGTGCATCTAATTGGTAGACTTTGGAGAGAATATTCCCTTTGGAAAGGAAACTGGAATATTATCTCAAGAAAATCGTCAGTCAACCCAACGTTGCTCAAAAGGGGGACCCTTTTGTCCACAAACCTCGACTGGACTACCTGGAAGAGGATCAAAATGAAGGAGAGAAGCCAAAAGTCTATGTTCCACCAAAAAAGTCGTCCTTCGACGTGTCTTCGAGTTGGGATTTGCTTATTTTTTTCGCAGAGAAATCGAAACGTGACAAATCGGGATATAATTATGATTCTGAGATGTTCAGGACTCCGACTGAGGAGGTTGAGGATGTCCCGCCTGAGGAAATAATCGAATATGGACATCAGCACGTTTCCAGACAGGAAAAGGCCAGAGAGACCTTCGAACAGGAGAATCTGAGACGAGTCGTTGTGTCAAAGAAGGAGAAAGTCAAAAAGGGAGACCGCAAGTCGTTCTTGAATCAGGAATTTGATGATATTTTGAATTTTGGGAAGAGAAAGTCACGTGGTAAAACTAAGACTAAGAAACGACAGAGTTTGTGAGGGTTTATATTTTAGAGCGAACTGATGATGATTAAGTTATTTTATTTAAAATATTGTTTTTTCTTTTAAATTCTATTATTATTATTGGTAGTTTGGTGGTTAACGTGTCCATTGTCTTGGATTTTATTCTCCCACTTGCGGGTTTCTCCTGCTTATTTTCACGTGTTATGTATGCTATAGTTGCGTCGTGTGATCCACCTGTTGTAGGTGATGCTAGTGATGGGATGACATGAAAAACGATTATCTTCTCTTTTCCATTGCATTGGAGTGCTTGCTACAGACTTGATCTCTTCGTTCCCTTCCACTGGTTCTGGGTTGATTTGTGTGAAATTGGAAAAGCCTTCTTTTTGTGAGCGTGGGAACTGGAGACATTTAATTAGTTGTTAGCTATAACTTCTTTCTAAGGTATCCGAGTTGTGGTTGCTCTATAAAACGACATGGTTTTAATATTTTGGAGGAAGCTTGAAAGGACATTGAGGAAACGTCCTGTTTGTCTTGGGGATCTGGAACATTTAATTTGTCGTCCTTTTTGGTGTTCTTGGAGTTTACGAATGGGGGTCATTCCTTTTCTTGAGAGGGAATATTCTGGGACTGTCGTTCATATATTATGAATCTTTTGTATCTCCCATGTCATGAAGCGTGGGAGATACACCATTTTTATGCGTTAAACTAAGACTTTGAATGATTTTAATAGTTGACCTCGTAATTAATCATTTTAATCAGAATTTAAGTTTTTATCACAAAAAATGCATATTAAATCTTAATACTGACCATAGCTTCCTATGACCAGATGGCCCAGTGTGATGAGTTCCGGACCAAAATCCAGTGGCTCGGGTTCCGAATCTTGCTGCTATCCATTCGGTTGAAGGTTCCACGCATCTAAGATGCTACAGGCTTAAGTTAAAAACGTAAGAGATATCCAGGTTACAACAATGAGGGGCAATTATAGTTCTAGAAATCGAAGAAAAATCTCGTTGAACGACTGCAAGCCTCGCAACCATTTTTGACGATTAGTCTGATCTTCAAGGTGATAACTCTGAGGTGAACCAAAATACATACATGTGTTAAAGCAATTTTTTAAAAATTCTTTCATCGAGATTGATGAACACGTGGAGGTTCGCCCATCGAAATCTGGAATAACTGGGGAGATCACTTGAGTTTGGACGATGAATAAGACTGATTTGCAGGCCTGATCTGGAGCTAGAGCCCACCCGAGAACATATGGGCCACTGTCTATCTCCGGATGACACGAGGGCGTCGTTAAAGTGACGGTGAGGAAGGATGCGGCCTGGATTCACGCTTCTTTGGTGACTTCCGAATACAAGGGATACCGATAGATCTTTCACCTCCACGAAATTTGATCTAATTTAAGAGATCTGTGTCTAAGCATGAGTTGCTTCAGCGTGGTTGAAGAGGCAAATTAGACAATCTCGATATTGCACAAACAGCAGCTTTGGATAACCGCAGGAGTGGGAGCGGACTCAGGTGTTTGCTATCTCATAGGTCTCGCAGTAAAAAATATACTTCAATGGAACAACAACTGCGAATTTTTTTGTTTGCGAGATTATCAGGATTTTTCCAAACAGAATTCAGCTCTTCTGTTTTTGAAACATCGCTACAGAAAACGCGCTAATTAATGCACAGCCCACGTATGTTTATACATATACAGTTAACTTCTAACACAATGACCGGTGCTTCGTGGTCTCCGAAATGATTTGTATCAAAAAGATCATTTTCAAACCATTTGGTGACCGATTGTGGAAAAATAACCTTATAAAAGACAATATCAGGGACATACACACTATAATGCAATCAAAAAACATTTGAACTCGGGTCCTATGTCACCAGACGCTTTTTTGTTCAGAACGTCGGGTTTCCAATGTCTCCAGAGTCCTGCCACCTCGTCCATACTTATAAGAAAAGAAGACAAGGGTTTTCATGAAGTTGAAATTTCCCGCGATAGAGGTCACTTGGGTAATTGGTCTATGATGGCGATGATAATCCAAAGACATAGAAAAAATCTAAATCGTTGAATTCAGCTAAGAAAATTTTCGAAATTTAAAGCAAAGGCAAACAGATAATTTAAAACAGTGTTTCTCAACCGCGGCCCGCTTAGTCCCTCTAATTAGCCAGCCCTCTAATTGGCCAATTATCAAACCAACAGTGAATGATTCTATAGAATAGTCTACCAATATGAAGTAGTTAGCAAAATACATAGACCAATCGGCTGTCTGGAAGAGCCTTCTCTCGCGGTTGCATGCAAACGTGTCTTAAAGTTGCTGGTTTCCCTTTCATTGAGTTTATCAAGGATATGGGAAAGACCAGACGGAATGACAATTTTTCATGTACAAAGGAAGCTCTCTCCAATGGGATGTTACTTGTGTTGATACCTTTTCCCTGACAAATATGATACCCAGTCCATACTCTGACTGTTATACCACTGACTCTGCCGAACGGAGGAAGCTGGTTAAATACTCTAGGCATGGGAACTTTTTCCGCTTCTTCCCATTTGCGTTTGAGACTTGAGCCGAAACAGATCTGTCGCACGAGGTGTCCCCGAGAGATTGAAAGCGCAATCTCGTCATGGCTGGGAGATTTTCAGGAGTAACGTCCCTTAAGAACTTGGCTGCTTAAAACATTGAGATTAAGGGGGATACTCTCACTCCGTTGAGTACCTTCAAAATTTACTCTCCCAATTAATCAATTCTCCAAAATGACTTAAAAATAATTAAGGGGGAATATTACTACAACATACATTAAATCATATTAACTACCATCCTATATAAGCTGCTTCTGAAGGGTGATCTCAATTTCTTTCAATTTGGTGATCCTCAAGAACCGGATCCTTCGTGCATCCGACACTTCATTTGTACAGAACTTCCGGTTTCCAATGTCCCCTGAGTCTTCCACCTTGTCTATGCTCAAGGAGAAAGAAGAAAAGGACTTGGATTCACCATGAAGCTAAGTAGACATTTCATGCGATAAAGGTCACCACAGCAACACCGATCACTGGGCTTACTGGTGAAGAATAATAAAAGCAATAACTCCCTAGAAACTCCCTAAGAGACTCAATTTACCTTAACAGAGGGATATTTCATTAAAACAACCGAAACATATTAGTTGTAGTGAGTATTAGTTAAAGTTAGGTTATTTCTTAATATTCCACCAGACAAAAAGGTTAACAAAAAAAATTTTAAACTCAGGTTTATTTAACCAACCAGAAAGTTAATATCTACAATTACCTTCATCGCCTGTCTGTTCGCTAGCCTCCTCAGGTAGGTTCGAATCTGGTTGGTGAAACAACTCTGAGAGTGCCTCATGTATTTATTAATCGACCACAAAAAATACTGAAGTTTTATTTACATGTGACGTATATTGTCGACGACTTATGGTCGACGTATAGGTTGTCCGATGCTCTAAAAAAACGTTATGAAGGCTTTTTAAGTTGATCCTTTCCATCAAATTATTATATTGTAATTCAATCAACGCCTTCACATTTACTAGCCCACCATCATCAACACTATACTCTGCAGACAAAAAAAGGTCTGATAGTGCCTAGGTGAGTTGCCCGTGTTATCTCGGTCGTTATTATGGCGTGCTTCCGAGCAGACACACTTGACCCAGCTATCAGGTTGTCGTACATTCGCATCATGATAAACTCACTTAGTTGGACTACTCCACACAGTCCACTGCCGAGTTTATTGCGGTAAATACACTCGACCCTCGCAAATTGGCCATTTTTGATTCCTTAGAATTTTGTGGCCAATTTCATAAAATAAACTCAATAATTTTGAAGAACAATGAACGAAGAATTTAAAAAAATGCCTTAAATCAAGGGTTCCCAACCTTTTTTCATAAATTCTGCACCCCAAGAACATTTTCAATTTATATTAGAGGGACCACGTCATGCCGCTCTGAATGATGTGATCGTCAGAGCTCTGAAGGCTTCAGGCTTCCCAGCACAGCTTGAACCAGTGGGTCTTGATCGAGGAGATGGGAAGAGACCTGACGGGATGACCCTTTTCCCCTTCACGTCTGGAAGATCTTTGGTCTGGGACGCAACTTGCATAGACACGTTCTCAAGCACGAACATTTTTAAATCTGTTCAGACACCTGGAGCAGCTGCTTCGACCGCGGAAAACCTAAAAATCAAGAAATATTCTTGCCTCGGGGATCGCTACCGATTTACTCCTGTTGCGACCGAATCATCGGGAGCCGTTGGTCCAATGACGGCTGAATTCTTGCAAGAACTCGGAGGATTGCTTGCCAGAAAGAAAAGGGATCAACGAGAAGGGTTATGGCTAAGACAAAAGATTGGAATAGCCATACTCCGAGGGAACTCGTTCGCAATCCTTCCTCAACTGACAGGCTTCCTCAACTGACATTTGTTTAATTGTTAAAAAAAATTTTATTATTAAAAAAAAATTATATTATTATTATTTAAACCAAAAGTTTGCTAATCTATAAAAAATAAAAAAATTTAACAATCAAACACAATTATTATTAACCCAAGAACACCAATAGTTAATTTAATAACTAAATTAAGTGATCTCAAGACCCAAAAAGTGGGGTTGTACTCTTTGTAAAAAGTTTTGATTCCTGGATAAGGCAAATGTCAATATTGTACTTCGATAATAGACATAGTAACTCCAGAATCTTTGTTTTTATACCGTTAGCATTAAGTTGCATAATACCAAGGGGTTTTGGTCCAGGGGTTTGTTCAATATCTCCAGAAAGCAATAGAATCCAGGGGAACAAACAACATCTCGAGTTTCCGGTTGAGGTTCACCATCCAGGAAAACGAGGAGTCTGGATAGGGAAGAGAAAATGGTTCTTTTTGGTGAAATTCGACTCTGAGCGCATGACGCCACACTAACATTTTCGCACGAGTAATGAAGCGTCATAAGAAAAATATTATAAAAAACGTCAAAGTATCCAATCACGAAAGCATATAACAAAATAAATTTTATTTTAAAATATTCATTCATAACAAAAATCAGAAAAGTATCCCTTCAACGTTTCAATATGTTCATTGTAAATCTGTTTAAGTGTTGAGTCTCGTCTACTTATTAACGAAGCTTTGATCTAATAGTTACTCATTCTATTGTACATTCTCAAAATATTCGTCCAAATGTTCATTTAATATTCTATACTCACCTTTGACAAACTCACAATGATTATTAAACGCCTTTCTAAGCTCAACAATTACTCCAGAATTATCACTCCTATCTCTAATCAGATAAGTCATCCACTCACTTGTTTATTTTTTTGTACAAATGTTGTTTTTCGATATACATCCTGTCAGGAGAGGGCTGAACTTCAGAGTTACTATTTGAAATCTTTAGAAACACGCTTAGAATATCTTTGATTTGTTTGTCTTGGTGTTCGGATACTTTTTTCTTTGCAAGTTCATGCAGTTTTTTGTAGAGATTCGTGGCATAGCTACATTGGCTAATTTGATTGTAGTTCTTTTTGATAAGATTTGCTTTCCCAGTGGCGATCAAATCCTATAATAATAAAAAATAAGTAACAATCCAGTTTTCGGATATTTCACGACTCATTTTGAAAACGTTATGACTGTCAAAATATTTGTCGACATCAAATTTATTGCGATCAATAACGGTTAAACTTCGCAGACTGAGGGAATTTGCGTCAATTGGATTGGGGAAGAGCATTTTCAACGTTGCTGACTTTCTATGAGTCTTTCGTCAATAAAAAATAAACTTGTACTTTCTCAGAAAAACAAATTCTTTCTTTTTTCATTGATGTGTATTTATTCATTAGAATGCTTTCCGCTTTATTTTCTTCCTACATGTCATCGAATTATCATACGTCACAATTTTTGAGTCTCTTGGCATCGATTTGGGCCTCAATGGTTCTTCTCGACTCAATGATGTCACTAGTTCTAAGAATATCCTCTATTCTTTTAATTTCCAAAAGTGATTCATCTAAGGTTATTCTTATTTAACTTTTCAGTTTGCTATTGAACGAAATGACCAATTCTTTTTGAGATTTGCCACCTAAAAATAAATTCCCACAAACTAATGGAAGAGTTGGTGGATTCGCCTTTGCGTATAATTTTGTTGTTTCCATTCTTTTTATTTATTTCATAATTATTTATTTTATTGGCTGATCCATCCAAATATTAAATTCAGCTTACCATTCTCAGAAAGACATCGGATCTCCTTTACATGAATAAACAGCCACTTGAGACTTTCATTTTGCCCAAAGGGGTTCTTTAGGGGAGAAAACGAAATCCTTTACAAATATTTTGATATACCTTGGACAAGCAAGGGGACGGGAATCGTGTTCTGTCCATATACGACATTATTTTCGTCAAATACTACAAATCTGAGAAGAGCTAGTTCGGGGTAAATGATCTGCTCATAACCTTAAAAGTACTCTCGAAATATAAATGTTTTCATTAAAAAATAGAAAATTTCCTCTTCCAGTTACGAATTTACCTGAGATAAATGACGTGGTGTCTTCGGCAAGTCCAATAATGTTAACCTTCCACGTAGCAGTGCACTTTTTAAGAGACATTAAGTTACAAGACAAAATCTGAATATTAAAATAAATAACTTTAATTTCAAATGCACGTGGGATTATTCCATTAATTTTATTTTCTGTAGAAAAGTCAAAAGTTTGTCCATTTGTTCTGAGATACTTTGGCTTGAGTATATATCCACAACGTCCATTGAACTCAAATTTCGCAATGTTCAGCTGCATGGGTATATCTAAAAATAGGACTCTATGTCTACCGAGAGTCTGAAAGTTAAGGGCCACCATTTGACAGCCCACGTTCCAAAATATCTGAATGGGATAAAATAAAATACCTGGGGGATATAGTTGGAGGAATTAACGCGAGTACTCTTTGGATATATTCTACTAATTTGGCGTTTGTTGTATCTAAAGTAATCAAAAAATAAACTCAATAAAGTCTTGTTGGTTTGTCTTTACGTGAATCTTGGCACTGGATTCGTTCATTGAGAACATTTTGTAATATGTTTTGGCGGCTAAATCAAATTCATCTGTAATCTACCCATAGCCGTTTTGAATCCGTTAAATTTAATTGGCTGAACGTAATTTATTAGTTTCGCCAATTCTATTTCTGCTTTAACTTCGTTTTTTGATGTGTCCTGGAATTTATAAGTTATGTACTTTTGCTTCGCATTTTTTGCATTCCGAGTCTCGGGAGTTATGACTCGCAGAAGAACAGAGAGAAATGTCATCATTTTCATAATCAGACTCATTTATAGAGTTTGTTTCAATTTTAGTATTTTCTGATGGAGTTGCAGACTCTTTAGAATCTTCGGTCTTTTTGTTTTTAATCAAAATCTTTCCTTTCAAACGTTCGGGGAAGGCAGTGGCACATTTGGATCCAACTAGAAAATCACTAATGAATATACCGGAATGTCATCAAATGGATCAGCAAGAAGTAAATCCCCCAAAATATCGCGACAGTATTGGGCCATTTTTGTTTGTTGTTTTGGACTATTTTATGAACAGACTCTACCTGCAATGGTTTTCAAATGACAATATCAGTGGATATTGACTGACCTTGAAGGCAGTCCCCCTGATAACTATAAGTACATCCTATATTAAATCAATCAAATATGTACTCTAAAAAGTACTTCAGTGCACATGGTGTGTCCGTGAGTGATGATTGGTTCACCATCAGTCCCGTTCCAACAATCTAGCTCAATGCAACGACATCCACTCATAATAATGTATCTATATATTTCCACAGATGATTTCCCGGTTAATTGGTGTCCTTGTGGTCTATACAATAACTACACCTGTCAAATATGTGTTGTGAGAGGAATTTATGTAATATTCTGAGAGTGGATGATTCATGTTGCATTCTTTGGCACAAATGTCTCCTGTGATGACTGCATTGTCCTCTGAAATTAAATAATGAAAGACGCCCATTTTTGATATTTTATCTAATAATCCCAAACTATACTTTCGTTGACAATCTCTTGGTCGATTTCGTACTCTGAGATTATTTTGATTACCTCCTTCGGGTCAATTTTTCCTTGGTGTCCTTTTTGCATATTCAAGAAATCTAGAAATTCTCCAAAGTTCATGTAGTCATCGATAATGTCTCTAACAAATTGACTAACAAAAGTCTACAGGGAGGCAAATAAATGGTTTATGGCATTGAGTCCGTATATTTTGTAAATAATCGTGAGAAGAGTTTCATATTTTAGTTCCTTAATTATGAATTTCTATGATAATAAATATGTAGACTCGTTTGAGTGTGATATCCAAATCTTGGAGAATAGCATTTGAGTATTTTGTGTCCTCTGATAGGTTGAGAGAATCCCGCAAGCTTTAAAAGTTAATAAAATTAACTTTTTAGCGGTAAATAATTTTGGTTTCATTAATATGGTTAATTTATTGTGCAATCGTCCAAGTCCGCATCCAACTGAAAAGTTCCTATTTGACGATCTTCTGAATATGTCAATGAGGGCAGAATTAAGCATCTTAGCTAATGATGGTAAGGAACCTTCGCGTATTCAAAGCATGGAAACCCAAAATCTAACTGCAAAACATCAACGAAACTAGATCCGTAGGTGATTGTAAGAAAGTTGAGTTTTTTATCAAGACCACGATCATACACAGTGTAAATCTATTATTAATAATTTTGGAATTACTTCAAGGTCAATGATTGTGGAGATGTCCAAATAAAATATGCTTTTCTATTCATGAAAGGACAGATTACATTATTTTCATCAAGTATCCAATACATAAAGTACCCTGAGTTATTAATTTTAATTATTCCGGGGGATCCTACGTAATTTGATCCCTATAATTGAGACAAATTAAGAACCTCCTTGTAGTAAATACATCTATATATACTTTGCTTCGGGATCATTTTGAAATTCTACTCGAATACTCACTAAAATGTTTAATCAAAAAGAAAAATGTTTATTAGAGATTTTAATTTTTTATAATTATAATTTAAAATAAAATTTATAGATAAATAACATTTCAAATATTTTAACTAAAACTAATTAATTAATTAATTGCTGGATTAAAATTAAGTGCTGTCGTGTTGTCGACGTGGCTGTTACGAAAAATACAGACACAACAATGAAGACTAATGAAGAAAGGAAGGAAAACACCTATCCATGTGAAAAGTGCAACGTAACTAATATGAGAAAAAGGATGATCGCTTGTGCAGCTGTTCAAGATGGTATCACAGGTCTTGCGTAGGAGTGTCCAAGAAGGCTCTTATCAATATGACAAAATGGAACTGCCAACCATGCCTTTCATCTGGTACTGCTTTTTCTTACTCTAATCAAACTGCTTGCATTGAACCGTTTGACCCTACTCTCGTAGCAGATCCTGATGAAGCTCTGAAACTGATCTCTCGAACGCGCTCGGACGTGACCATTCCTGTGAAGATTCCCAAAGGTGCGAGAACTGCTGTTGCCGAGGCTCTGATCTCCACCATCAAGGATGTTTTGAAGCCTGACGCCGTTTCTTCGGAATGGGTCAAATTTTTCCTTTTCCCGTCACTCACTCTTGGGATCAGAAGACCAACGGAAGCATCCACTTCTCTCGCAACGAATATCAAAAAGAGAGTTAGATTTTCTGCTAATCTTGTTGCTCTCCGAAAGCCTGACGGCGGTGTCAGACCGATTGCTATTGGAAACGTGTTTAGGAGACTTGCAGCTAAAGTCGCTTGCTTTTCTGGGGTTCAAAGATTACTTCCTAGTTTCAGTCCTATACAGATGGGCGTTGGAGTTCGTGGCGGTGCAGAGGCTTGTGTCCACGCAGTGAGGAGTTTTTTCACGTCGTCGTCCAATGCAAAGAGTACGTTGTTGTCTGCAAAGTAGATCTTAAGAACGCATTTAATTCCATAAGGAGAGATCATTTATTGGAGTTATGCCAAAAAAATTTACCACATATTTGGGAGATTGTTCGCCTTTCATATTCTAAGCCATCATCATTGGTTTTCCACGATGCCATCATTAAATCACGAACTGGTGTTCAACAAGGCGACCCACTTGGACCTCTTCTCTTTGCTTTGGGGATCCAGGAGTAGCCGCATGCTTAAAATCACCTTTAAATTTATGGTATTTGGATGACGGAATCATTGGTGGACATCCAGATACAGTTTTGGAGGACGTGCGTCGTTTGATATCTGAATTCGAAGCGATTGGCCTTTCTGTCAACAAGGCCAAATGTGAATTAATCAAGATCAATTTGAGTCCCGATCTGACTACTTTCTACAATGACCAGTTTAAATACACTCTCGAAAATTATGCATCGGTTCCAGTTGGGGAGTCTCTGTTCCTTGGTTCTCCTATATTCGAAGACCGAATTGTGGACGTGTTTAAAGAAAGGACAATAGAGCTCGGTACTTTTGAGACCCGTTTGCGGCATGTTGACAACCATATTGCCCTCTTCCTATTGAGAAACTGCTTGTCCATTCCAAGATTAAACTATTTACTAAGGACTGCACCATGTTATAAGTGTGATTCCCTTTTAATGGAATACTCTGATTGCCTCAAAAGATGTACTGAATTCGTACTTAACGTTTCCCTTGACACCCCTGGATGGATACAGACTCAATTACCGATATCATTGGGTGGAATCGGTCTTACTACTCCCTGCCAAATTGCTGGCCCGGCGTATTTTGCCTCAAAACTTTCATGCAAAAACCAAGTGGACTCAATTCTTTCAAAGCTTCCATCTCGGAAACTGTCCAATGACTTGGTTGAATACATGGACGTGTGGCGGAGTGAAGGGCTTAGCGAGCCGCGTAATCCAGACCAACAATCGTCTTGGATGATCCATAGATGGAATGCTCTGGCATCCAACCTAGTCAGCCGGCTCTCTGGACATCGCCTGGATTGTTTCCAAAATTCGAGGGAGGCGGTTGATGGATCTTGGCTTGGGGTTTACCCATGTCAAGAAGTTGGTGGATTGTTGGATGATGACTCATTCGTACAGCTGTATGTCTACACCTCGGATTGCCTGTTTGCACCAAATCGAAGTGCAAATGTGGCTGTCTATCGGACGAACTGGGTCTCCACCTCCTCTCATGCCGGAGCGGAATTGGCAGATCTTCTCGACATTCGGCAATGAACGGCATCATTAAGAGGGCATTAGAATCGGCTGGATTCCGTTGCCGGATCGAACCGACTGGTATATTTGACAACGGAAGACTGACGGCATGACCTCCTTTCCTTTTGAGCGAGGGCGAAACCTTGTATGGGATGTGACCTGTGTCTGCTCTTTCGCCCCAAGCAAAAAAAATAATTCACCGGGCAGACCTTCTTCTCAAGCAGAGGAAATGAAAAATGCTAAGTATTCGGATATCAGCGACAGGTACATTTTCGCACCTGTCGCGATTGAAACTTCGGGGAACTTTGGCCCTAAAACGCTGAAGTTCCTAAATCATCTTGGAAAACTACTATCCGACAAAACTGGTGATCTTCGTGAGACGAGATGGCTCAAGGAGAGGCTCTCGTTGGCTGTTGTCCGTGGGAATAGCTTATGCATCTCCCAACAGCTGAATTATTAAAATTAACTATTCTTTTTCCTTATAATAAAACTGTTTTCAATTAACTAAAACAATCTTTTTTTAAATAAATGCGTACTCTCGTACTCAGAGAGCTTGGTGTTATAAATCAACCATGTTGATGCTACGTCATGAAATTTCCTGTCGTCCTCTATATTCGGTGTTTTGATAAGCTTACATTCAGGTCTTCCATTGATCTCATCATAACACTACACTTTGAAACTAGTTCTTTTTATAGGAGAGGAACGATCTGCAGGTGAACCATTTCTGATCTGCTCTGATGGACGTAAAATCTATAAATCGAAAAATTACAACCTTCATTATAGCTAAGAAAGATAGAACTGGATAATGTTACAAAAGTAATAAAATATATGATGAGGTATTCCTGGAATTTTAATAAAGTATCCTGGAAACATTGGTCAGATCGATTATCTCCACTTTTAATCTCTCCTCAATTTCGAAGTCTTCCCTAGCAAATGAAGAAACCTGAACAACCGAAGGACTTATATTTACCGTTCAATTACATGCGAGTTTGTGGACTCGTGCTTTGGAAAATTAGGTCCCATTTGGTCTAATACCAATTCCAGCATGTTTTAAGATCGGAGCAATCCTTGATAATCAACTCTCCCTTCGAACTAACGGGCCATTTATGTATAGAAAATTCAAGATCCGGATACGTCTCTTCCGAAATGAAGTCTTTAGAGATCACTCCTCTCCCATGCATTTTTCAACCTATTCTTATATACTTTAATGTTATTAACTTATGTTGATGATTTAATTACTACAAAAAAATAGAATTGTGGATACATAAATCAGAACTTGAGTCACAGTCAAACAACCTTGCATCTTACTTAAAAGCCAGATTTGTTTTTTAATGGCAAACTTTGAGTATAAATCAATAAGTGAGCATCTATTTTTATTCATCGTTGACAGAATAAAATCAGATCAATAAGATCTAGTTGAAACCTTTCATTTGGATTTAACGCTATGATATTATGTTCTTCACTTGAAGAGAAAGAGGAGAACAGAAAACCAAACAGAAAACTTCAACCAATTAGCCACGCGACACCACGCGGCGATTTACATAGGAATTAAAACTTTTTCAACGTGCAAGTAGTGCTTATTGCATATATCTTCCATTTTATTCATTCCAGGATGAGCCTGATTATGGAGTGGTAAGGTAAAAACTTCCATATCTATCACAAGCTTGTGATTTCCATTCAGATTTGTAAGGTACATTTAGTCGTCTAGAGCATTGAGAGTAGTAAATATAAAAGCCATTGACATTAAATGATGAAAAAAAGTATTTTTGAAAATTGGCTATCTCATATTAACAAAGAAATGAGGGAAAAATAGCATTACTGATAGATAATGCAACTTGTCTACTTGTATCCAATATTCAAACATTATATTCCAAAAATACGACTTCTTTAATACAGAAATGGCATAAGGGATAAGTGTTAAAATCATTAATTGGATGAAGTAAATGTGATAAAAATCCTGTATCTCAAATAGATAAACTATAAAAGGGATCACAATATACAATATCATGTTCAAAAAGGCCTGAGATGAAATTAATTAATCAGAATAAGGATTCAAACCATGACCTTCAGATCCAATGTATCGGACGTAATTTGACTCAGAAGGCCCATTATTATTGAACCAGAAAACCACCATCATATCCAAAATCAACAAAATTCAGGTGATCCCAGCCTCCCTCAACAGTCTTCGCATCTTTTCTCGGTGTTCCGACTGCGTTCCTGTGAATTTCCGATATGGAAGGGGTACGTATACTCGAATCCTTCGCAGGGGCACTGTTCCAGTCGCCTCTATCATATTTTCTAAGTTTCTTGGCAGAATTTCCACACGGGAATATTTCCTTAGTAATGCAGATCTTAGCTGCCTTCACTTGAATGTTGCAGATCTTATCCAAATTCGTTGCAGCAGGGTTAGATCCCCAGACATTACATGCGTATCCTATTGTTGACTCGATGAACTGCTTGAATATGACATCCAGTCCACTTAGATTTTTTTGTCTCTTAGGTTTCCCAAGAACGCCTTCAGGAAGTTGATTTTCCTCTCTTTTTACCCCAAGATGACCGGATTAGAAAAAATTTAAAGTTAACTACTAATTAAATGATCCTGGTTTTCCGGGTTCTGGCTCTCGTTTGTAAAGGTTAAGAATGTGTCAAAGGTAACTCCTAGAATTTTCTGGTATTTGTTTTGCGGGATAATCTTTTCATCCAGTGTGACGTCAATTGATACCTTCCCTAGTCTTCTGTTTGTCGTGAATAAGGTCAACACCGACTTCTCCGGGCTAGCAGTCAATTGATTTTCCCAAAGGCATAAACTTAGTTTATTTAGATTGTAGTATTGTGTATTAACTACTAAAAAAGAACAAAATATCATGAAAATGACAGATTTCTTTTTTCTTTTTTTTAGCCTTTTTCACGGAGCCGTGGTATTAGCTCCGCATAGGCAGGACACACACTTTATTTAAGTAAAGAACAGTTAATTTTAACTAATCGTAGAACCAAGGAATGATCTTCACTTCTTTTTTTCTTTTTCTTGTGTGTGGGTCCTTTCTAGACAATCCAGTTCCGCAGTGAGAGTCCACTGATGACGGCGTCACTCGTCAAGCCTAGATCACTCTTTATTAAAATAAAAATCTAATAATTTAATATTAAAACAATACAAATTATTAGATTTTTATTATAAAAGTAATTTTTCCACATTATATATTTGAGCTCCTAAAATATGGGCCAAAAAAACTTAGCGACACAATTGCAAAAACCTTAAATGCCGTCTTTGAAACTAATACCGATCTAGGACTTGGAAATGGATTATTAATACCCATACAAAAACCGAACAAATCAAAAGGACCAGTAGAAAATCTCCGCCCGATAATACTTCTGAATTCGATACGCAAGGTGCTGGCAAACATTGCACTAAGCCGGATAAAGGGTATGGCGAATCTATACCTACCAGCAAGTCAAAGTGGGTTCCGAGAAGGGAGGTCTACGGCAGACATTGTATGGAGCCACAGATGGCGCTGCGCAACGCACCAAAGATTCAAGAGCGCAACAACCGTGTTGGGAATAGATCTCTCCAGAGCTTTCGACTCAATAAACAGACAGAAACTGATGAATGTGCTTGAGCAAATATTGGATGAATCGTCGGTTAGGATAATCAGACTACTACTTGCGAACACAAGACTATCTGTGAGGACAGAAGGAGCAACTTCCCGCAGTTTCAAAACAACGATTGGGACACCCCAGGGTGATTCCCTCTCCCCTTTACTATTCACCATATACCTTGAATCTGCACTCCGCGACCTCCGTAAATGCTATATAGGATGATGTGGATTTTGTATCACGGGATGTGACCGCACTCCAACACCTGCTAGAAAATGCACCTGCGGAGCTTGAGAAATGGTTTCTCAGCGTAAATGTTAACAAAACTGAAATTACGGAAATCAAAAGAGAAGACGATATTACTCAAGAAAGATGGAGACGTACTAATAAGCTCGGCTCTCTACTAGGAGACGCTGAAGATGTACTGAGAAGGAAAACACTGGCAAATGCGGCAATGGCTAAACTGAAGAAAGGATGGCTATGGGCCAAAGGACTTGGAATTGACATCAGATGCAGGCTTTACAACGCGTTTGTGAAACCGATCCTACTGTATAACGCTGGGACATGGGGAAGTTCCTTCAACGAACTATTGAAACTGGATTCGTTCCATAGAAGGCAACTAAGAAGCTTACTCGGAATGGAGTGGCCACGTAGAATATCAACCACTGGTATCTACAACAAGTGTATGTGTTCCTACATCAGCAAGGATGTGATAGATGCCCGGTGGAGGCTATTTGGGCATGTACTAAGAATGAACCCGGACGCACCCGCTAACAAAGCGATGGAAGATTACTTTGACAGATGCGAAAAACCCTTCCGCGGACGACCTAGATCGACACTTCCGACAGCCCTAAACAAAGACTTAAATCGTGTGAGAAAAAATTTAAAGACGGGAGACGACCTGGACGAATTGAGATCACTCGCATTCGACAGAGGAAGATGGAAAAGACTAACTATAAATATTGTTTCTTTGAGTGTTGCACATGCGGGGCTATAATCATTATGGCTTTCGTGAAAGTGCTTTAATAATATATATTTGGCTTTTTTTAAAAGACCCTCATTTTTGGTGAGGACATCAAAATTGGAGAATTTTTGTTCCATTTCGGAGTCGGACTGTATTATTATTAATTCTCCAGTAATAGTAAGGAAAATTATTGGATTACAAAGACTTGTATTGGAAGATATTAAACAAATATAAAATTTGTTTCCAGGCAACAGAATGTCTAAGAAAGGGTAGTTTAAATTATGATAACCAAGTTTCAATCCTAAAAAGTCATATTCTCGAAGACAAAGCTGTTCCGAAAGTGGTAAACGAAAATCAACAGTTAAAATAAACAGCAATTGGCCGACTGATATTTTCGTATATAATTTATTGGATTTTAGATCCTAGACGATGATGGAAACGACGTCACAGTAAAACCATTGCTTCACATAGATGATGGAAGTCGCAAAAAACAGACTGGATTCAATGAAAGTTCTGTAGTATGTTGATTACTCTCAATACAGGAATCCCCGACAGAAGGATTCTCCCAGGCTTCATTCTTTATGACAGGATTAGGATCAACCCAACAATTTAGCAGGCAAAATCAAATTGTCTTAATCAATAGATCGGTGTTTCGCAAAAGTTGCATGGAAACAAGTGAATTACCTGAAGACTTATTTCAAGTATTTGAATCCACCAGCGATGAAAAACTAATCGGTTTAATCATTGAAATAATTAAAAGAGCCGGGATCTATTTTACAACCCAGTGAATTGAGCCAAGACCTTCAAAGCGATAATTTTGAAATACGTCTGACAATGACAGACATGTTCGACTGCATCGACATGCCAACTACCTATGTTACTCAGTTTGATGATCGGGCGGAAGAAATAAAGGCTGTGAATTACAGATACTCTAAGGTTGTAATAAACCTAAACATTAGGTTCTAAAGGTTAAAGCTGAAAACAGCGACCGATACGAGGATAAAGGGATCAATACTTTCAATGGAGTCTTGAAATCAAAAGGAACACAAACATATCCTGTTATTTTCAGTGTAATTGTTAATATTATTGTAGAATAAAGAAAATATGGCTACAGACTGGGACATTTACGACACCTACAATCCTCAGGAAGTTACAGAAGAAACTCCTGAAAGAAAATTAAGCAAAATATCAATTGATGATGATAAGACATCGCATGCATCTGATTATGGAAGCCGTTGATTTCATGTTAAAATCAACAGATGTTACTGACACGATCGGATTTGAGACACAAACTGATATTTTCTTTAACAAATCAGGAGTCTCTTCGGTGGTTTCTCATTCACTTTCTTCTAAGAATGAATCACAATACATCGATGTTGGGTTTACTCAATTTACCGTTAGATTAATGCATTTGAGAATACTTGTAGAGTCATGGAAAGTTATCTCAGTCTGAATAATCANCGGAGCGTGGCTGGATGCATTCCCGTGTTTCTCCCTGGGGACCCTTATGAACGATGACTGTATTCGGACTGCGATCGCACAACGCCTGGGAGTTGATGTTTGCGTCGAACATCAATGTCGCTGTGGATCGTCAATGCCAAAGGGCTGCACCCGCTCTCATGCAAAAGGAGTGCGGGCAGAGCACCCGCCATGCTGCTATGAACAGCATTGTCATGCGTACTCTTGAAGCTGCAGGCTTCCCGGCAGTACTGGAGCCCGTGGGATTGGACTGCGCAGACGGGAAAAGACCGAATGGTTTAACGTTCACTGAGGAAAAATCGCTCGTATGGGACTGCACTGTTGTGGATTCTTTCTCGAACTCGATGATGCTCAGCTCGGCGCAGTCTGCTGGATCGGCAGCTGATCTGGCCGAGAAAATCAAGATTAAAAAATATGGCGAAATTGGAGACCGCTACCGTTTTGTACCGGTAGCAATCGAGACGTCTGGTGCGGCCGGAAGTATTACAGCCTCTTTCCTAAAGGAAATCGTGGGAAAATTACAAGTCAATTTAATTAGAGTTCGAACATCGTATTCTGTCAATAAAATAAACTCTATGAATGTATAGAAACAACCGATACTCTAATTCACCCTAACTCATTCTCTAATACATCCTAATCCATTTTAATTCTCCCTAACCCGTTCAAGAAATTGACTTTAACCAATCCAAATCCATAAGGTCTCCCATTTTTGTCCCATACTACGTCGAACATGTTTTTGGACAAAATAATTGATTTGGTTTTCCATAAATATGTATGATTTTATTTTTCATGCAGAAAGAGTCTAGATATTGATTTTAAACTCTGTTCCGTTATCCCTGAGGTTCCCAACCTGGGTTCCACGAAATAATTTAAGGGTTCCGCGAATTTCCAAATATTTTTATAATTGTTTTTTCAAAAGAATAATTTTTTTCAAAACGAATTAATTTAATTTGCGCGCGTCTAAATTGAGTCTTGTGACAATGCATATCTTAAAGTTCGATCGTATGAGAAAGTTATATTGCCTTTGGTTTCACATGGACTGGGAATATGGATTGCCCACTACCACTTTGTGTTGTTTGCGGTGAAAATCTTGCGAATAGTGCTATGGCTCCAACGAAACTTAGACGTCATTTCTCCACCAAGCACCCTGAACTTTCAAAGAAAAAATAGAATATTTTATGCGGATATTGGACCAGAATAAAGTTCAAGCATCTCGTTTTATAAAAAAATCAAAATAAACGAAAAAGCACTGCATGCTAGTTATGCTGTTTCTGAGATTACCGCTAAAATATGAAATTGCATACTCTCGTCGAAACTGTTATTTTGCCTGCATGTAAAGAAGTAGTGAAGATAATTTTGGAGAAATTGCTGCCGCTGAGCTCGACTTAATTCCTATTTCTAAAAATTTTGTGAGCCGACGCATCAAGGATATATCTGATGACATTGCGAATAAAAAATCTGTGTTTTTAGCGCTTTAAGTGGATTAAAGTTTAGATATTACAGAAATAATGAAATTCCTTGTTATCGTTCGATACATGAACAATGAATTTATTATTGAAGATTTTCTTTGCTGCAAAGAGTTGCTCGGAACAACAAAGGGTTATGAAATTTTCAATCATTTAAATTCATATTTTGAGGATATAAAGTTGGATTGGAATGCGTGTGTAGGTCTCTAAACTGGTGGTGTTCCAGCAATGACTGGCAATCTAAAGGCTTTGTTTCTATTTCGAAAAATAAGAATCCGAACATTATAAACACTCACTGTTTTCTTCATGTACGAATAATTATTTTCCACCCAAATCAGTTGAACTCTATGATTGGATGAAAAATCCTTTTGCTGAGTACTAAATAACTGGAAACGAGCAATCATTAAAAGAAGAAGAAGAACTTGCGTTTGTTTAAAGTTACAGAACGTTAAAAATGGAATTTTTACAGCTTGATTCGTTTTGGCTGATTGTAAAAAAATAGTCTATTCTGGCAAACAAAACGTAAGAGTTTTGTTTAAGTTATCAACAGCAGAGCTATGCAAGAAACATCAACCATATCACTACTAACTAGCATTTTATTTTTTAGATTAATAAAATACTGATAATTGTTAAAAACTATATAAGGGTTCCGTATAAAATGAAAAAATGTCGATAGGTTTCCGTGCTCTCAAAAAGATTGGGAACCACTGCATAATCTGTTTGCAGAATTTTACAAAAGTCGATTTCAAAACAAATTTTTTCGAATACTTCACAAATATCTAAAAATTAAAATATAACTATTGCAGATTTATCTTTAAGTCCTTTAATATGTCGCGTGCGTTACTTGCAACTATGCGCTATCTGTAATATCGATTTTTTGAATTTTTTTAAATCTATTAAAATTGTTCTTTTGGATTAAAATTTTAATTTTTAGTAAGATAAAATATTAATTTTATAGTATAAAATTAATATAAACTATTAATACTAATTTGAATTATTATGCCACACTTGTTTGTTAAGACATCTGTTGAATATGATAATCTCAAAATATTCCTGGAAGGAATCTTACCTTCTGATATGCCTGCATATGCTATGTGCAGGATCTGAAAAAGTCCAAGAGCTTCATTCTTAAAAAAAGAAGAATGTATCTAAAAGACCCAGAAGGCGATAAATTGGTTATTGTTTCGGACAACGTTGAGGAAATGAAGTTTGTTGCTACTCAAATTCATGATTTAACACATTGTGGCCAAAACATCCTAGAAACATATTGTAAAAAAGATATTTTTTGTAAAAAGAGATGTTATTCGCGATGTTGTTTTCAATTGTGAGACATGTCTTTTTGCCAGAAGTCTTAAGGCATATGAAGAAAATCACACATTTGCAACTCGGCCCGATGAGAGATTTCAAATAGATTTAATCGATCTTAAAAGGTATCAATTTTTTTATATTCTCTAGGTTTAGCGAGTATAATGATGGTTATTCGTGGCTTTAATGGCTATTGATATTTATTCAAAATATGCTGTTACAAAAAGCTTAAAGAAAAAAATTGTTTTGGAAGTTGCTGACAACCTTGAGGATATATTCATGGATTATGGACCATGTTTATATTTACGATCGGACAATGGCTCCGAGTTTAAAAACTCACATGTAACTGCAATTTGCAAGAAATATAGCATTATTCAAATTCATTCACGTCCAAACAACCCACGTAGTCAAGGTATAGATCGGACAATGGCTCCGAGTTTAAAAACTCACATGTAACTGCAATTTGCAAGAAATATAGCATTATTCAAATTCATTCACGTCCAAACAACCCACGTAGTCAAGGTATACAATTGAATTATTTTTATTTTAGGAATTGTAGAAAGATTCAATCAGACAATCACTCGAACTTTGTCGAAGATGTTATCGAATGATCCAAGTAAATGTTGGAAAAAAAACAGATTAAAAAAGCTGTCCAATTTTATAATCTTAGTTCAACAGGTTGTATGGCCTAATATATAAATTAGGTGACAATCCGTTTCGACGTTACAGAGGCATCAAAGGATTTAATCCAATTCTCCCTTATGTAGGCTACATTGAAAAAAATGATGAAACAGTTGTGAATGGTTTGAGAGTTAACCGAAAATTTAGAAACTCAAATTGAAACAGAGATTCGTTAAATTAATTGGAAAGGCAGGTTATCAATTTTTTTATTATTTCATAAAATTTGACATTATGCATTGTCTATTAGATTTGAATTGTCCTTATTTCAAAAGAATGAACGGAAAAATGGGTGTTCATTGCTTAAAATACTCATTCGAAAAAATGAGGTTAGTTAATTACATTGACAATATAAATTTGCGTAAAAAAAGACCATGGGACAAATCCCTCAATAAAGTTAGGGAAATTTGAATTTCCCTACAGTGAAAAAGTGATAGTCGTAGATATATTGTTTAACAAGCGAATGACACTTCAATCAAATGATAAACATATCGAGATCGTCCACGTGAGTCGCGTTAAAGAGCTTAAAAAGAAGTTACTTACCCTTTTTTATTTTTTTATTTAAGCACTTCACGAGAGCCATACTAATTATAGCCCCGCATGTGCAGCAAAAGAAACAAGGTTAGATGTCATCCTGTTCCATGCTCCCCTGTTCCTAGCCAAGGCTCTCATTTTGTCCAGGTCGTCGGCATTTTTTAGATTT
>RDEW01000004.1:257451-269841 GCA_011109175.1 Dicyema japonicum
ACTTTTCGCAAGCTCAGGAACATCTGGATGAATGACCTTCAGGTGCATTTTACTATTCTCCCTTTTGCCAAGACATGCTTCAGCAGCTTCGTTGATGGTGTCCTTTGTGCGTTTCCAGGCGTCTTCTAGCGTGATATCTACCAATACGTCCTGCAGATTAGTCTGAATGTATTGTTGGTATCTCTCAGTAGTCTCCGGTTGAGAAATTAGCCTTTCAGTCGCGTAGTCGCCTCTGATTTTCTCAAATTCGTGATTTTTTGCATTCTTGTATTTAATGGCATGTTTTTTCAGGGTGAAGGTCGCAATGACCATCTTGTGGTCGCTGACAGTCGTCGAGCCTTCATATGAACGTGCGTTTACTAGAAGGTGTTTGTCTTTAGCCCGACATATGACATAATCTATTTGGTTGTATATTGGGACCAACTTTCCTTCTGAGTTCCTTCGCTTCCCCATCTACGTAGTTTTGTGGCAGGCAGGATGCAGTATTGCATAGAAAAAGGTTGTTTGCCATACAAAAGTGACCAAGTATTGTCCTGGGTAAATTTCTTATTTCACGTCCATGTTCTCCCAAGAAAACATCATCCGGGTTATTCTTCATCCCGATTTTTGCATTCAAATCCCCAGCAATGAGTATTAGTGATGACAACTCATATTCATTGTACGTCCGTAACAGTGTTAAATAGAAGTCGTCTAGTTCTGTCGGATCTTCCGCTACTCTCCCCCAGTGTGGCGCATAAACATTTACAATTGTCAGAAAGCTCTTCGAAGGAGGTAAGTCGTTTATCCGGATTTGTATAACACAGATCCTGTCATTCACACTCCATATACGGTGGACTGCACTTGTCAACTTTGAGTGGATGGCAAATCCAAGTCCATAATGTTTTGAGTCGCTCGGCTGACATATAATTCGATATTCGCCATAGTTCTCATCAAGGCTACAAGTAACTTTCGTCTCTTGTAGGCACCCAATAGATACGTCGTATCTCTCCAGGTCGTCACAGAGATTCTTCCTCGACCAGGTCGTAGATAAGCCTCTAGCATTGAACGTAAGGACCTTTAGACGAGATACATCCCTTTGTATCCATTGCCTTTTAGACATTTTTCTACTGAGGTGCGATTCTTACACCGAATATCGTCTCTTTAATAATTTCCAGGATTTATTTGCGATCCAATCAAGAAACGAGGAACGTCACCACCTCACCAAAAAAAATATTTTTTTGAATTTTCTGTCTTAATTGAAACTTAAATGGATACAATCGTCTAATCTGGAATTTTAAATTGTTTAAAATATGGGCCATTTTGCGAGACAATCACAAGGGCCGTCATCATATAACGATTTACGGCGTGGCGCCATGTAGGGCTGCGTGGTTAATTGGTTTAATTTTTCTGCTTGCTTGTCTGTTTTTTCTCTCTTTTTCTAATAGAATGACGTCATGTGATCCACCTGTCTAGGTGACGCCCAGTGCCAGGCCGGAATGAAAAAGGATCATTTGCTCTTCCCCACTCCACTGGAGGGGTTTCCACAACTGCAACTATGGACGTCTTTTACCCTTTATGTTGATTCCGGATGGACTCTGTTTCTGTAAAAGTGGAAACTGGATACACTTTATTAGTTGTTTACTTTAACTTCTTTCTCGGTGTATCCGGGGTTAATAAATAAAGGGCCATACTACGAAACAAAGGAACCTATTCACTCCGAGTGAATCTCCTCAAGACAAATAAACATATTACAAACGAAGGAACCCATTACATGGTGGAGAAACATATCACAAGTCGGAAGGATATGTTCACAATTACGAAGGAACCCATTATACTGTGGAGAAGCATATCACAAGTCGGAAGGATATATTCACAATTACGAAGAAACCTATTGAAAGCGCAGTAGACGAAGGGTCAAAATCTCTGGATATTCTCCAAGTTGGACCTGGTACCCACAACAATTGAATCCCTACATTCGAATCCGGGTCTACACGGAACTTTGTCATTTTCCGGACTTTGATCCCTACAGGACCTGGGACTATCGTAGATGTACATACTAGAGTTGGGACCTACAGGGGGTACCCATATTAAATGTTCTTTACATTCGAATTGGGTTCTACGCAAGATTTTGTTAACCATATTATTGGTCCCTAGAAGGCGGCTTGGGACTACTGTGGAAAAAACATACTGGGGAAGGGGACCTACTAAGGGAGAACTAACTGGAGATGGACTTACTAGCTTTGTACCTACTACGCTCTGGATATAAGGGCAGGATTCATGGGATCCAACACTAGGACGAAATTCAACCAACGATAGAAGATAAATGGAGTGTGGATACATCGGAAGTGTCTAGGCCACATAGGTGGACACGTTTAAATATCTTTAAAATAACTCCTTACTTTGGAATAAATTTGGTTTCGTTTGGTTGGTTTGATAAATTCCTACTGCTTCATGGATTGTGAATTTCAAGAAATTCAAGAACAAATCAAAAATTTGTATTGATACTGGAGCGATCAAATGCATGGAACAGTTACAATATCTTGGAGTTTGTGTGAACTCGAAGGGTTCCTTCATTAATTATATTAAGAAAAAGAAGAAAAAAGCTACGGCGATGTTGAAATCACTTCTACGTTTTCAATTGAGTCCGGAAACTTTTCTTTATGTGTATACAGCTTGTATAAAACCATTCTTGATTTATGGCTTCCAAGGATGGTTTGAAAGTGATGAGAGAAGTACTATTGTAGAGCTTCTCGATAAATCGAGAAGATATGCTATTAAACTGGCATATGGACTTGATTTATAGTCTAAATTACCGCCAAGTGATGAGAGATGTGCAAGATCTATTGAGGAAATATTGCACCACTTAAAAAATAATTTTTGTTGGATGCAAGGGGTCAATTATTCAAAGAGGAGGCATATGGTGTCTCGTTAAACCAGACCCCATCAACGAGGACAAACTGTTGGCTTCTCTCTTTTTAATTAGTTTTTAATTAGTAACGAGTTTGTTATGTTAATAAAGTATCTATCTAGATAAGTTCGACTTGTGAGTGTCTTAAGACTATTCGTTTAATGGAGGCATATGGTGTCTCGTTAAACCAGACCCCATCAACGAGGACAAACTGTTGGCTTCTCTCTTTTTAATTAGTTTTTAATTAGTAACGAGTTTGTTATGTTAATAAAGTATCTATCTAGATAAGTTCGACTTGTGAGTGTCTTAAGACTATTCGTTTAATTTCGAGCAAAAAAAATCGATATTGCAGGTAGGCATAGTTGCAAGTAACGCTTGCGACATGATAGCAGATTTGCTGTAAACATCCATGAGAGTAACAATTCATTTATACCCATAATTTGAATTATTAATTTTTTTAACTTTCTTAAACTTGTTCATCGTTATCCAAGCGAGGGCTTTCCTTTTGGCAATATCTTGACTGTCTCCAAATAAAGAACCAAGTTTGTTCGTTTTTCGCCATGTTTCACTTGATCTGCTTTCCATTCTCCTGAATTCCACAACACTCTGAGATTTGCGTTAGATAGCAATATTCTGATCATACTGACAAAATCAGGTTCAAAGAATTGCTCCAGTATCCTAAGGAGTAGACCAGATGGACCATGTCAAAGGCTTTAGAGAGGTCTATTCCCAGGACTGTTATTGCACTTTCAAATCTCTGGTTGATAGCTCGGAGCCACTTGTGACTCCATACTACATCCGCAGTGGATCTTCCTGTTCTGAATCTACTGTGACTAGGTGATAGATAGTTGCCCACTTGTTTTTTGATTCGGTTGAGCGTAACTAACGTCAGAAGTTTCCGTAAAATGTTTAGCAGGATTATTAGGACGTATGTTTTCAACAGGCCTGACATGCTTTAGGTTTTTGTATAGGTATTAATAGTCAGGAGCCAAGAGAGGGGTATTCTTTTTATAAACATAGAGTTGAGTAGTTACGCCAGTTTGTTTGTTAGTGCAGGTTGCCCGTATTTGACAAGTTCTGGATTGATTCCATCCGGTCCAGGGAAGTGGACATTCTTAAGTTTGTCCATCTCATTTGAGATTTCGCCAGGTGTGATAGCTTTATCGAGTTGGGTGGCTATCCACAAATATGATCAGATATTTCTCCGCAGACAGTTAATATATCTTAGAAATACGACGCAGTATATTCAGCCTGATCTTTGGGATTTGTTAAGAATTTTCCATTTCCGTCATGGAGTTTGAGTTTGTTCGTTTGTTTTCTTCTTTTGAGTAGACGGATTGCAGTGAACATTTATGATGAGTCTTTGAACTGTTCAAATTAGATCAAGTAGGTTAGTGGCGTGCTTCTTATTCAAAAGCTTTATGGTTTTCTGGGTAAATCTTCTTCTAGACTTCAAGGTTTGTTTCTTGTCCGGATCAGACGTATTTTCCAGTTGTAATCTTAGTTCCCTTTGTTCTTTAATGAAGGCGGGAACATCTGGATGTATACATTTTTAAACAGTGCTGGGAACCAGATTCCGATACTTCCATTTGGTGCCGAAAAGATCCCTTTCATTGTCTCCGCCCAGGTGCCTCCTGGAGAAAGTCCGGGATCCAGGTTTTGGAGGAATTCGTAATTGATATTTGGTAGTTGTCTCTGATCGATGTAGAGTAACACAGTTGTTCCATTTTATAGCTTCTTCTTACATCTACGTTTGGCTCTCTTCTTATTATGTCAGTCAAAGTCCTCGTTGTGAACTTGGCAGTAACTATCTTGTGATCACTGTCGATAGCTGCACCTCCGTAAGACCTTGAGTCACGTAGGAGTGATTTTTCTTTGACTCGGCAGATGATGTAGTCAATTTGGTTGAAAATGTTAATAGAGCCTTCGGTAGGTAAGAATCGTTGCCCAGTCCATGTCGTTTTATGACTCGCGGGATGTTGGAAACTAGTATTATATAGGAACAGATCAAATGACTATCAAAGCTCTGCCAAGATGGTTCCCGGAAAGTTTCTGATTCCTCTTCCTTGCTGGCCAATGAAGTTTTCATTTCCTATACGGGTTCCCATTTTGGCATTCCAGTTTTCGGTAATAATAAGTATGATGAACAGAAGTCTGTTAATGTCCTTCCCAATTCCTCGTAGAACAGGTCGAGTTCTACGGAATTTTAGTATACGTCCATTGTGTGGTGCGTAAACGTTGATAATTGAGATTAGTCTCCTCGAATTTTTATTTGATCTTGTACGTAGTTGTAAGAAACTGATTCTGTCATTGACTTTCCAGTAACGATATACTCTGGGAATATATTTTTGTGTATGGCAAAGCCTTGTCCATAATTCCTCGATTCCGAGGGAAGCAATATTAACCTGTAATTTGCATTTCATCGAGTCCATTTTTATTTTATTAAATTGTTCTGAATCCTTTGTAGACATAGGTGCAAGAGAGGGACGTCACCATTTCAACCAAAGTTATTCATTATCATTATTAAGCACTTTTGCGATGCCATGAATCATGACAAAGCTTGTCCAGCACAGGAAACAATAAGAGTTATAAATTTCTTTTATCTTCTCCTGTCCTAGGCAACGTCCTGAAGGCGTCAAGGTCGTCACCGTCTTTTAATTGTATCCCCATTCTTCGAAGGTCTCTATCCAGCGTAACCTGAAGAGTATTTCTCATGGTCCCCCTGAAACGAGGTCCGTCAGCTTCGAAATAGTCCTCCATGGCAGTATTTGTCGGTTTTCTTAAATCCATTCTTAGAATGTGTCCGAATAGTCTCTATTTGCATGCCGTATTTTTAGTGAAATAGGTTTGCTTGATGTCCTGGTACAGTGCGACCCCGAATTGGGGAAACCCTCTTTTTGGGGAAAGCCTTGCTTTTAAGGAAATATTTTTCGCCATCCCTATAAAATACGATGAATTTTTTAAAGAAATAAACCCCCTACTGGAGAAAAATTTTATATTATAATAATCGATTCGGTAAGGATTCGGTATTTATATTCCTTACCGACTTCTCCGTTCACTCTGGGATATTTCAATTGCAGAGGATCAACCTTACAAGAAACACCAACTGGTATGTGAGCTAACCAAATATGACGTCTCTGTATACTGTCTACAAGAGACAAAAACGACCGTACAATGTACAGAATTGTTTGGAAAATTCCACTTTTTTATCCTCCCGTCGGGCTGCCGACATTATGGTCTCGGATTTCCAGTCCATCAGGACCTGATTCACTACGTTGCAAGAGTGTGGACAGCATCTGACATTATAATGGAAATGGCAGACGACTTGGCCTACCTAAGAGAACTAGTGCGCAACAGAAGATCATGGGCGAAGCTGACGTAGAGGATGGTTGGGACAAGTTAAACTTAACTAATTTTATGTTTTCTCGGGAGTGCGGTTTAATAATAATAACCTGTTTTACCAAATTTATTATCAATAATTTTGAAATTTATTTAAGCTGGTAAGTTAGTTAACTAATGAATAAAAATTAAATTAAGGCATCTGAATGGCCATGCTATTTCCCCTAACAATAGCCAACGAGATACGTTCTCGGAACCAACCAGTCTCTCGCGGATCCTTGGTCACNCGGCACGACCGGCACGACCACGAGGGAAGTGATCGAGCAATTTTCTTGGATAGTTTTTCACAACCTATGTGGTAGTAACCAACACATACAGAACATCGAATCCCGCACTTGCGAGAATTGGATACTCTGCACCCTTTGCATGAGGTGTCTTGGTGTAGTACATCATAAAAAACAGACATGAATAGATAATATGAGAGAGAACTGTATATATTAACGACGACAACAACAACAACAAATCTCCACGCGATTCTCAACAAATCTAACTAATTAACTTGGTAAGGAATTGTAATTATCAATTTTTAAAGTTATTCTATAAATTTTAGAAAGCGAATGCCTAGAAAACTAAATCAAAGTGAAATGATGAGAATTTGCAAGGATATACAGTCAGGTAAGGATAAATTGATTTGTGAAAGATTTAACATCTACAAAGAAATGCTATACCGACTAATAAAGAAAAGGGAAGGAATCCTAGCTCAAGGCTTCTCAACATCCAAAGGGACAATTGGATACGAATTGAGTGCCCAAGTTTACGAGATTTTTCGTAATTTCAGGTCGAAAGATTTCCCAATCAATGGACCAATTTTAAAGCTAATTGCACGTAAATTGCATATAGAAATTCAAATCAAGATTTCACTGCTTCCAATGGATGGCTTTACAGATTTAAGAAGCAATTCGAAATAAAATTCAGAATATTACATGGCGAATCACAATCAGCTGATAAAGGAGGTGCGGAAAACTTCCGGTCGACTTTCAATGATTTGCTTGAGAAATATGAAGAAAACATTTTCAATTGTGATGAAACTGCATTATTTTATAAAGCCGTTTCCAAAAAGAGTTTTTTAAAGAAATGAGTCACACAGCGGACATAAAATAAGAAACGAACGTATGACACTTCTTTTGTGTTGCAGTTACACAGGAGAAAAATATAAACCGCTTATAATTGGGCGTGCGAAGTCACCAAGAGTATTAAAAAGTGTGAATAAAGAAATCGGCATTGAATATTATGCTTCATGCAAAGCCTGGATGACAAAAAATATTTTTTAAAGTTTTTTATCTCGATTTAACGAGGAAATGAGGAAGAAAAGAAAAAAATAGCATTTTTAATTGACAATGCAACTTGTCATGCTGTTTCTGCCCAAAATTCAAACGTAGATGTAATATTTTTTCAAAAAAACACAACTTTTGTAATTCAGCCATGTGACCAATGGATAATACAGGCATTTAAGAATCATTTCAATAATTGGATATTGACAACGATTATTTATGATAAAAATCCTGTAGCTCAAATAGATGAAGCAATAAAGGGAATTACAATATTGGATGCTATTTCATGTTCGAAATTGGCATGGGGCGAGATTACAGAAACTTCAATACGACATTGCTTTGGAATATGACTGTCGGGAAAAAGAGGACACCTGAGAAAGTCTGATTGATTGGGATATTGTGGAAAAAACGATTTTGGAGAGCTTCTAGGATGATAATAGTAGTGATGAAGAGGGCTGCAGCGAGCAATTTCTGGAACATTTGGATGATCAACAATTTATAAACAATGCGGAATGCGCATTCACAATGCTGCCAAATGTGATTAAGCAAAAAACTCCGGAAAATACCTTGATCTATACAGATTCAAAGCAAATATTATGAGTCGATGCGAAAAAAACAAAACACTCGATTAAAATTAACAAATTTTTCATTAACAAATAAAAATTGTAATTATCCGTCTTGGTTATATTATTAAGGTTGGATATCGAACAGGGGAGACCCAAATTTAAGGGAAAAAAATTCCCCAATTCGGGGTTGCACTGTATAAACTATTTTGCTTCTGAGCCTTGAATGCCATGTCGAGGCTAGAGTACGTCGAAGCTGATCTTTATGGAACGAGTCTAGATTGTGATTGTCCGTATTAGAAAGTCCCCATGTTCCGACATTGTAGAGGAGAATAGGCTTCACCAGTGAATTATATAAACGTATCCGTGTTTGTGTACTCAATCCTTTACGCTTTTATCCAGTTTTCCTTTAGGCTGCGTAGTGCACTGTTCGAATGTGTTTTCCGCATAATTACGTCTTGTTCATCTCCCAACAACGATCCGAGTTTCTTTACTTTTTTTAGTTAAAATAAAAATTAATTTTTTTAACTTTAATTTTTATTTAAATAATAAATAAATTCAATTCATAATTATAACAATTGCTGTGAGAATGCTCCAATTACTAGGTTTACAAAATAAATTAATAATAGGAATATATACGTGTTTAATAATCAATAAATCAATGATGAAGAATACTTTTAAAATGTTGTATAATAATGCACCTCTGTGGGGTGTATTAGAAGACGACCGAGTTGTAATGTTATTTAGTGGAATAATTGAAGTTACATATAAAATTAATAATACTGTAATCACATTATATTTAATTAGATTAAATATGAAAATTTAAATGACGCAATTTTTAATTTTGAAAAAATAGGACGATTTGATTTTGACCTTAATTGGAAGAAAAATTACATAATTTTTGAAATATTGTTTAACTTTTTATCAAGTGACATATATGTTTCTTCTGGATTAACATGGATTGCCACTAATATAGGTTGTTTAGTTGAATATAACAGCATTTCGGCTAACGGTTATTATAACTGCAGTGAGATGGTTATAAATACTCTTAATATTGGAATTGTAAAAATAAATGACATGAAATTCCANTTGTAATGTTATTTAGTGGAATAATTGAAGTTACATATAAAATTAATAATACTGTAATCACATTATATTTAATTAGATTAAATATGAAAATTTAAATGACGCAATTTTTAATTTTGAAAAAATAGGACGATTTGATTTTGACCTTAATTGGAAGAAAAATGACATAATTTTTGAAATATTGTTTAACTTTTTATCAAATGATATATATGTTTCTTCTGGATTAACATGGATTGCCACTAATATAGGTTGTTTAGTTGAATATAACAGCATTTCGGCTAACGGTTATTATAACTGCAGTGAGATGGTTATAAATACTCTTAATATTGGAATTGTAAAAATAAATGACATGAAATTCCAAATATTGAAACAAAATAATAATACAAATTTTACTGGAAATGGTAACTTACAATAACCGACATTTAGCTCTCGGATGTGATTTTGAAAGAAATATCAAACCCCGTACGAGTGCAAAATTAAAGACAACTACAACTCAAAGTTATATAACAACTCATGGTAGTCAAAGTACTATTAACTTTCATGCATTCAGTAATATTATGTCAAATTTAGAAAACAAATCTCCAGTACCAGTTTGTGTAATTGGTGGAATTGTTGTGATATTTGCTGTCATTTACTTATTAAAATATAAAAGACGTCATTATCCATTACAGGTTGGCATATTCAATTATTAACATTATTCTCACAATAATGACAATTTTGGTTGATTCTATTAGCCATTGAATTATAAATTATATTTTTTCCAGTAATATAAACCAAAATGTTAATTTTTAAAATTTATACACCAAAAATTAATAATGAAGATTTTTAAGATTCTTCAATAACTAATAATCAGTTAAATACTAAATTTATTAAGAAAATAGTTGACAACTAGTGTCGGATGCCAATAATGAATCGATAGTGAATCCAAGAGAATAATGCTTTGAATTGCTGTGTAGACATCAGTATATATTTTCTTTAGTTTTTATAAAAATTGGAGGCAACCTTTGTCTACTATACACTCTTAATGTAAACTTAATATCTCTTCAGTCTTTACAGAGAATATTCATCGACCAGGCCTTTATATATCAAGTGTTCAACGTGAGGAGCTTCAAAAGGAATAGATCCGCTTGTGTCGTCTGTTTTAGGCATTTTCTCACACTTAAACATAAAATAATGAGGTAAATATATCAAACATTACAGACTTTGTATTTCCTAACAAATTAAGATACTAGAAAATGACACATACTGTTTTTAATAATTGTCACATGCCATCGTATCCGGCCGTGCCACCAAAGTCTCTAAACATTCCACAAACAATTTTCTCGACTTATATTAAACTACACAAATATTGTAGAAAAAAATGCTGATACAATTAGAGTAGTCGTTCCCAACCTGGGTTCCGGGCAACCCCAAGGTTCGACGTAGATAGTTTTAGGGTTCCGCAAAATTTATTATAAATTATTTAATAATAGTTTTAATTATTGTCGTATAGTATGAGAACCCGGGGCCATCTTCGTGTCTGGGCAGATTGCAACATTATCGAAAGAATTGAAAACGTAACAAAGGTAAAAGATCAAAAATCTGTCCCGTAACCATAAACACTTTATTCAAAGGAATTAAGGAGTTAGTTTAAGAGCTTATTTACGAGTCCGCCTATGCGGCCTGGAGTCTTCCAATGCACTTCATCTCCATTTTTTATCTCGTCCTAGTGTCGGATCCAATCGATCCTCTTCTCCACAAAATATTTGACCGGTGCAAGAATCTTGTCTTCTTTCGTACTGAGGACATCGAATAGCTTTTTCCCCAAGGCCAACTATATTCCTGACCTTCTCGTTTTTCCCACAAGTAACATAATTCTATCTCTTTGGCGAGAGAAAAATTATGCTTCGCATCCATATAGTAACTCTGGAAGAATGATTCTCATGAAGATAAACAAGAAGGTCTCCAAGCATACGAACAACTTGCTAGTACATAAAAGCGCTTGTAGCGCCTTCTTCCTTCGTATGATATTTTCCATGAAGGAACCTTCCCCATCGATAACTATCCCGAGTTAGCGGAGTGAATTTACTGTTGGAATACCAAGTGAGTAGGGCTGCGTACGATGCCTCCGTAGGCGACTGACTCTCAAGTAGCTGGACTTCTCAGTGGATAGTTTCATCCCTCTCTTGGTGCACCAGTCCTGTACTTGTTCAATGAATGATTCTTCTTTCCGAGAGAGTTGATTTCCCAGACGTATCCGTAATCAGAATATCATCTGCGTATATCAATAGTTTTGTGTTCGTATCCGGTGGAGTTGGGAAGTCTGACAAGAACACGTTGAACAGAAGTGGGCTCAAGACAGAACCCTGTGGAACTCCCCTCTTCAGTATGATATCTTTTGACATATTTGCTCCAACACGTACTCTGGAAGTCCTTTATCCATATGAAAATTTTCTTTTGGATATCAGCAGCTGCTAGCCTTGATAGGAGGGTTTCATGTCACACGCTATCAAAAGCAGATCCAAACATACCAGGTTGACTAGTCTCTTTAATTCCAGACCTCTCAATACCATCGAATGCATCAGGTAGATTCAATCCGTGCAGGATTTACCAGGTCTGAAGACATTATTCTGCGAGGAGGAAACCACTCTCTTCTATGTGGTCGTTTAGCTTCTTAAAGATAATTCGCTCAACAATCTTGGAAATAGAGTAGATGAAACTGATCGGCCTATATCTGAGAACCACTCTCTTCTATGTGGTCGTTTAGCTTCTTAAAGATAATTCGCTCAACAATCTTGGAAATAGAGTAGATGAGGCTGATCGGCCTATATCTGAGTGGGTCCCTCCCCGACTTTCTAGGTTTCAAGATAATTCTTAACGTTTTACGCGCCCTTGTCCGGATGACCACGAGGAACATGGACTTTTCCGTTTCTACCCTCTACCAACAAACAATCGCGCCTGCCGTTGAGTATGCCTCCGTTGCATGGAGATTCGGGCTATTGAAGTCTATGGTCCAAAGAATCAACTCGATATAAAACAATCAGTATGCTTTGCCCACGTAATGGATCAACAGTCGACCCACTACTCATGGAAGCTAAGATCCGTAGTCGTGGCTCCGGATTTCTTCGCGTCTGTGAGGAAGATGGAAATCCGCTTCGCCTAATCCTTCCCATGGCAAGAGAAAACCGATTGGATAAGAAATTCC